>MU746216.1:0-30775 GCA_026770625.1 Nicotiana glauca
CCTGAGCGTAATACTTGGGTTTTATTTGCAACGTCCGTAGAATCCTATTTAGAGGATACACTTTGGGCGTGATCACTCAACAAGCTAATATTAAGGATAGTAGCCAAAACGAGCATGAATTGGAGGTGTTAATTAGGGAGGTCAAAGTAGAATATCAACAACCTAGCCAACTACAATTTGAGGATGTCTATGTTGAAGAAGTAAGACTAGAGTCAGCCAAGGACTTTGAGGATACAAATTTTGTTGACTCTAGTATTACTGATGTTGAGGATGCTGAAAGTCCTGAAGTTTATGTGTGTGAGCGCAGTGGTCCTCACTCCAAACATTTTTCTATATTGTGCTTGGATGATAATATGAAAATAGAGTCATCCGAACCAATTGAAGAGTCACTGAATGAGGAACAAAGTGCATATATTCTGGAATTTTTCTTGTCAGAAAGACAGGACTACATAACTCATCTAAAATCCACGAAGTGTAAAATAGTACAGTGGTTGCTTGGGCCAATTATATTTGTTCCACCACCCCTGGAGCATAACCGAATACTTGAATCCAAATNCGCAAAGCCATTGGAAGGATGCAACAGCAAATGAAATGGTTGGAACTAAGTGTACGGTACCCGCACGAAGAACCAAGCTGGGAGAAGTCTGAGTACCCCATGAATTGCTAGTGCTTTGGCCTTTAGCCTACCAGGGAGTTTCTTTTACCCTCTTGTATGTATGGATGTGCATTTGGGACAATGCACAATTTTAAGTGTGGGGTGAGGAGATTGTCTAGGTTACTTTTCATGCTACTTTAGCTATGTTTGTATTTTTTAAAGATTGGACTTTTCCTGATGACAGATCTATTAGACAATTTTCTTGAGGGATTCAAGTCTAAAAAAAAAAGATTTTTTTTTAGGTAGTGTAGCAATTACCCCTTGGTTTTTCTTTGGACCACGGTTATTTTCCAAGGGTTTTATTTGAACCGGGTGTAGTTATTTTTTTTTTTTTTTTTTGAGAATAGGAGCCATTNCATGTGTGTAAGATTTTGTATTAGTCAGTGTATTGCATTTGATGCCTAGAACTTGCCCTATGTGTTTGCAAAGCGAAATAGTAGTGTTGTTCAGTCTTGGAAGTGATATAGGCATTTTTTTTTGTTGAGCCAGATATGTATATTTTACCCACCTAATTGTTATGCATCGTAGTTAACCTCTTTGAGCGTATAATCCTTTTTCTTTGGCAACCACATTACAATCCTTACCCATTGGTTTGAATGAACCATTTATTTGAACCTTTTCACCTCTCATGAGCACTTGAATTGTTTTGAACTTTATAAAAGTTAAAGTGTGGGGTGGTTGGTTTGGCTTTTGAGTGGAACTAATGGAATAAGGAGAAAGGTGCACTATTTTGAAAAAAAAAAAAAGGAAGAGCCACTTGAATTGAGAAAAAAAAATATAGTTGGATTGTTGTGGAAAAAAAAATTTCTTGATAAGTGGTGGCTCTTGACATAAGTGTGCTTAAAGAAGAATGGGGTAATTTACATTGATCTGAAGGTAGAATTTTGGTTTGACATAAGTATGGGGTTTAAATGTTAAAAATGTATGTATTAAAGTGCTTAGGAAGGTGTAGTCACTCTTATATCCAAATGTATCCTACCCGTCCCGTAGCCTACATTACAACCAAATAAAGTCCTAATTGATCCAAGATTGAATGAGCTCGATTAGTGGAGTAGTACACCTCGGCCAAGCTTATGGTGCATCTTTTGTGGCATATGAATGTTATTTCTGAGAGTGAGTGAATTCTTTCTATTTTGAGTTCCTAAGTGTTCTTAAATTTTATTGTGTGGAACTACTCTCTTGTGTTGCGAGGGCACTTGATTCATGAAGGAAAGGTAATGTAAGTGACCTCTACGTTAGAGTAAGTAGGTTAGTTGTCAATAATGCATGGAACTTGTGAGTCAAATCTTGAGGTGAAAATGTTACACTTTTGTGCTTAGTCTATTTTAAGTACTCTTGGTGTGTTGCGTTAGGAGAATTGTTTAAAAAGGTCGTGTCTATATAAAAAAAAAGTGTAGTTTGATTGCTCAAAGACGAGCAATGGTTTAAGTGTGGGGTGTTGATGATACGCTATAATAATGTATTTTAGTCAATTATTACGCTCTAATTTACTGCACTTTAGTTGAGTTTGCGCTTTAATCGCTAGTGTTTTGCACTAATTGTGTGTTTTATGCCTTGTAGGTGTGATTCCGAGCTATATAGATGTTATAAAATGAATTTAGGTGATTTGAAGCTTTGAAGTATGAGTAAAAGCTCAAGGAATTAAGCCGGGATCGTGTTTGGGGGTCAAATTTGATAATTAAGTACGAACGAAGACTCGAGGAGGCATATCGTGCACTGTCTAGTAAAATAGACATCACTTTTTTCTCAAATCTCCATTTGGGCTTCATAATATATGGTTGGAAAGCTAACTCAAAGGTCTACAACTTTCATGTTTTACGTTTTTCCAAATTCTAAACGTAACAGGGTGAAAAATGCGGTACAAAGTCCACCGCAGTCAACACCGCGGTCCGCGCCGCGGTTTGAGGCAGTGCTCTTTGCGGTCGACCGCGGCCCACGCCGCGGCCGCGGCCGCGGCAGTCCAGGCGTGAAATATTGTCCTTTTTTGCCTAAGAGAAGGTATAATTGTTTGGGCCCGACCCTAATTGGTATATATACATGGGAAAATGGTATTTTTGAGAGTGAGACATATTTTTGACACAAATTAGACCTAAGGAGGCAAGAACACACTGAGAGCAAGGCGGGGAATTCTTCAATAAGTTTTTCCTTCCTCTTCTTGTTTTTCATTGTTGGTTTTGATATTGTAGTTTTACTTACTATTATGAATAGCTAATTCGTTTTCTAGGGTTTTGGTGAAACCCGTTGGGGATGATTTGGTTGTTATATTAATATAGTTTTGAATTGGTTGTTTATCTCTATTTGTTCAACTACGTTTTGATTGTGGTCAATTGAAAGGATCCTTAATTAGCCGTTCATATTTATTATGTATCTGCTTGAGAGAGAGTACATATTTAGGTAGTTGTTTGAACAACATCACTCCCGGAGTATAGACGAGAGTCATAACCGAGGGTTTAGAGGTTGGATTAGAGATAACGATACCTCGGGTGCAATCTAAGTGAACTGTAATGTGAATCTAGCTAGCGTAGCTTGAGAGAGTGCGTCTAGTAGATTATCATAATTGCTTGAAAAAGATTTATGATAGCTAGAGAGTTCATGATTGGTAGAGGCAACTAAGTCACAGCTATAAGAAATATACAACCAAGGAAATCAACAACGGGGGAAACCATTACCTTAGAACTTTATTCAAATTGTTTACAATTCAATCGTAGTTAGTTTTCTGCTGTTTATTTATTTTCAATCTTGTCGTCTTAGTGATATTAAACAAATACAACTAAGCCTTACTTCTCTGTGGGATTCGACTCCGGACTTTTAGACCGAATTATATTTGCAACGATCGCTTATCCTTTTTAGGACTAGAGTTGGGCGTAATCATACTCTCACTCTGAAAGGGAAAGCCCAGGAAAAAGGCCATGGCGTGGCTGATGAGAACACTGCCATGTAACCTTAAGGTCGTGGAATCAAACATGGTGGATAACAATGGATGAGGATGGTGAGAATAAAGGGATGGAAATATATTGGAAGTCACTTCAATAAAAAGTTGATTCCAGGAGGCTCCCATTTATAGGGGTGACGTTGTAATCGACAACGCCATCAATGCCTTTGTAAGACGTATCAGCAGGCACAATAAATGCATTTTTGGAAACTGAATCGACGGTGAAATTATCGCTTTGAAGAATGGGAATCGACAGTTTATTGAATGGCACTGAAAAGACGAGTCAATAGGATGCCTCAATTATCACAAAGGCTTGTGTCATAAATACGACATCATCGAGAGAAGTTCGAAGAGTTGGGTGTCAAAGTCATTTCTCATTATTCCACTTTAAGAAATGTGGGGACTATCTGTATATTGCAAAATCGAAAGGTCTAATCTTCCGTCGTTATGATGGCTCGTGAGCACATCTTGAGAGCTCGGGGCTATGGTCAAGGATGACATCCAAAGGGCTATCGGTGCTCAACCTCAAGGCAGTACAAACTAGCGATTATGATGGAAAAGTAGGAAGTTCCCAAGGTGCATACATGTAGCTGGTCAAGTCTAGTAGACTAGTCAAAAGGTGAATCAAGTCATTAAATGGATGTACCGGCCCCATATCTTTGTAGTTAATGCATTTGTACTATGTTGGAATTCCCCCTCATATATAAAGGGATCCTTGTAATTTTGTAAACATTTGTTGCTCAATACTAAGAAACACACGAACATTCTCTTTACTCTCTAACATATTCTCGTGATTTCATTACTTCATTTGTTTCTTATATTCATTGTGTTCTATTTATTGTTCTTCATTTATTGCCTATTATTGGTCATAAATAGCCACCATCCTAGCTCTCATAACTGTTATCTCCCCCTCGACTGCCCCGAATCGTCCATCCAGCTCGACCCCGAGATCCTGTAATCGACAGCTCGAGGTCTCCGATCTGCAACCGTTTGGTTAGATTATCTTGCCATCCCTAAGACATAATCCTGATTTCTAACCTTTTACTTAGCATCCATTGCTTAAAAATTAACATAAAAATAGATCATGTATTTTTAGAACCTCATAACCAAATCTAATTATTATTACCATTTTCACGGTACACACACGGATTTTAAGAGAAAAAAGAGAGATTTATAAAACTTATGGTCTTAAAAGTTTAAGGGGTAAAGGTTTTGCGGGGTCATGATATTTGTGCGGTTATAAAAGATTCTTATTAATGGTAAAATGAATAAAATATTGAGTTTGAAGTTGAATTAGTTTCAATTGTACAAATATGTCATTCTTTTTTTTAATGGACTAATAAGAAAAATGGGTCATCTAATATGAAACAGAGGGAGTAATATTACCTCCTTTAATACTATTTTCTTTTTTATTTTATTTGAAAATAGTATGATATCTTTATATTTTAGATTTTCTTTTTTAATTCTTAACTTTTTTATTTTACTTTTAATCATGAAATCCTCTTACAATCAAGAGAATCTCACATCACTCTTAATATCACAAGTTTTGTCGGATCTTTTATTTTTATTTTTGAATTATTTGAAGTTATATTGTTATATAAAATGAAATGGAGGCTAAGATGACCTTGTTCAGTTATTGTGTATGATCCATTTATGTTCAAGAAGTGTTTACCCATAAAACGATATAGTTGAATTTATACGTGGTTTCTAGACAAATAAATTAATTTAATCATGAAATAATAAAAGAATTGAAGAATTATTTAATGCTTAGACTTGATATGAAGACAAAATGGTAGAAATAATAATTTCGGGAACGAGGTCTCCGGGCGCAATAATAATGAAACCAAGAAGTAAGAAGATAAAATTGTATAGAGCTTTGAATAGATTATAGCATAAGTTTTTTAGAAATTTCCTCATTTTACAATGATAACAGAGCTCACTATTTATAGCTGCATCAAGGGAACAAGGTCCTAGGATCCTGCTCTTCTTTAATGTCAATTGTAAGGGTCATTGATGAAGGTGCCACGATGAGCATATATGATAAGCTTTCTGTAACGGGTAGCGCACTGAATGCTGTAGAATATTCCACATTAAATTTCACTGGGCTGAGGATATTTATTGCATCTTTACGAATGTCATTCTTTCCGGTGACAAACGGGATAATTGCTTTCGATTTCACGTGTCACTCTTTTAAGCGGCCACCTGACATAATATCTTTTACCCTATACAAATAGTCCACATACTTTCCGGTGACATAACTTTGTATTATCGGGAAGTTGGTAGAAACACTCTTTTTGGCAAAAATTACTATGATTCCTTTTGAAAAGCTTCTGATGGTTGATTTGACGCACGCCTCTCCGAACTTAATACCCCAAACACAAGTCATCCCACGATTCTGTCACGACCTAAAAATCCCTTCGAAGGAGCCGTGATGGCACCTAGTCTTTAAACTAGGTAAGCCTAACATTGACCGAAATAACATGGATACTTATTAACTTCAAATAAAATTTCTCTAAACGATTTACAATTCTCAAAACCACTAGTACAAGTCATAAGCTTTTCTAAGAGTAGTTATACAAAATAAATACATCACTGTTTCGAACAAAAGGAACATATGGAAATAAGTACAATTGAAGGTAACTCCGAGGACCGCGAACGCTGCTGCAGGTTTACCTTGAGTCTCCACCGCAACGCTCAACTACTATCGATCAAATACCTAGATCTGTACACAAAAATGTACAGAAGTGTAGTATCAGCACAACTGACCCCATGTGCTGGTAAGTGTCTAGCCTACCCCGGCAAAGTGGTGACGAGGCTAGGACCAGACACTCACATAAACCTGTGCAGTTTATAGCATACAAAATAATAGAAAGCAAATAACAATAATGGCAACAATGATCAACCAGTGATATAAATAGCAGGAAACAAGAACACCATAAATGCTTCATAACAAATAATAAATACAAGTGCAATCAATTGATCGAGTCCTTCAAATATAAACCCTTCGCCTATAAATCCTTCAAGTAATAATCTCTGAGATAATATTCTTTTCAATAAATATATTTCGAATATATTTCCTTCAAATAAGTATCTTCCAAGTAAGCATCTTTTGAATATAAAACTTTCGGGTAAAGGTCATCGTGTGACGTCTAATTTTAAAATCATAATTAATATAGGTCTCAGCCCACTTTCATATTATCATGGCACCTCGTGCCCACATATTTCTATCTCACATTTCTCAACAACATTCTCATGTTACTCAGTTCACAAGTTCCATACCCAATACAATGAAGAATGTTCAAGAATACTCATTCACTTAACATAAAGTAGAGTACATCTCCCAACCCAAATGGAAATCAACAAGAAAAGATGATGTTATTTTTAGGAATCATTTGATTTAGCAAATACCCTTTTCAATTGAAGTACAATATCGAATGAATCATTACATTTAGTATGAGAAATAAATAATTGAAACATAGTAGAAATTCCTTTTTAAGTAAAGTACAACCTCGACAGTTTAAGAAAAATTTAATTGAGAAATCAATTGAGTTAAAAATGTAACAATTATTGAAATTTGGAGTATTGATCATATACATAAAAAAATAAATAAAAACAGAATATCAAGAGAATTATAAAGAAATCAAAGTCAAACCACTAACAAGAATAAGGAAAACAAAGGTATATTTCACTTTCTTTTCACATGTTGTTGCAGGCGTGCCACCCGCTTCCATTTCATGTATCTCGTGGTAGGCGTACCACCCGCTCCCATTTCTTTATATCTTGTGGTAGGCGTACCACCCGCTCCCATTTCAATATCATTTGTGGTAGGCGTACCACCCGCTCCCATTTCAATATATCTTGTGGTAGGCATACCACCCGCTCTCATTTCAATATCATTTGTGGTAGGCGTACCACCCGCTTCCATTTCAATATATTTTGTGGTAGGCGTACCACCCGCTCCCATTTTATTTTTAACTCAGTGTACAATATATTACCGGTAAAGAAACCAATAACAAATAATCAAACAATATATTACCGGCAAGGAAGACCAATAACAAATAATCAAACAATATATTACCGGCAAGGAAGACCAATAACAAATAATCAAACAATATATTACAATATATTACCGGCAAGGAAGACCAATAATAAATAATCAAATAATATATTACCGGCAAAGAAACCAATAACAAATAATCAAACAATATATTACCGGCAAATAAACCAATAACAAATAATCAAATAATATATTACCGGCAAAGAAAATCAATAACAAATAATCAAACAATATATTACCGGCAAGGAAAAAGAGATGCTATAATAAACTATCCTGGCAAAGGAGAACCAGCTATAACCAAACTTATGAAATTTCTACTTAACACAATTGATACAATTACNTAAGTAGCAAATATACTCAACTCTTATTCCCTTAAGCTAGGGTAGACCAAACACTTACCTCGCTTTGCAACGAATGCAAAATTCCAACAAGTCTTTGCCTCGCCAATTCGTGCCCTAAATTCTCAAATCTGAGCAGCTTTGTAGGGATAACTTCGTTTGAATTATGTTCAGCGCCAGTCTTGAACTCGGCCAAATAACTTCCAGGAATGAAGTTGGGTGCTTCTTTGACGGCAAAAACGGAAGCATTTTTGATGAATTTTGTGTTGAAATTAACGATCTTAGCCCGACCTTCATCATCGGGTATGTACTGATCCAGCTTCTGAATGCCGTTAACTCTAACGACGTCGTCGACCTTTCTAACGGCAGCTGCACTGTAATCATAGGTAATATTATACAGCTTCTTCACCGTTTCTTTGCCGGAAATTAATGAAATCCCAGATTCCCATTTCCCCCCCTTGCTACTTACCTCGGAAACTAGGGAAAACTAGAAAAGTGGTAATCGTATTAGTGTATTATACACTGGAAAGAAAAGCCAACTTTCGTGCTTTTTAGTGAGGCTTTTAGTCATTGTCTCCCACTAGTCTTCATATTTGTTTAAACAATTAACATCAAATCACCAGCAAAACCTTTTAACTACTTCAATAGTTATATTATATAGATGTCAATCAATAGAATCAAATTAACTTCAATAAGACTTATCTCTAATTACTTACTACATACATGAACAAAAAAAACTTGTGTTTCTTATTTCAACTAATGTTTTATATATATATATATATATATATATATATAGAATGGAATTATTTTACATTTTTTCGATTTATAAATCAAATCAAACCAATATATATATATATATATAGAATTCATTTTTCAATGTAGATATTCTTTTCGATATTCTCGACCGATTTTTTTTTTCCCAATCACAGCATGTTGACATCATTAAAATTTCAGTTTTTATTTTCATTTTCCTTAAACATTTTCAGAAAACTATTTCATAGAAAAATTCATTTCTCGGGCCTGGGACCTCGGAATTCGATTTCGGGCATACGCCCATATCCCATATTTTCCTACGGACCTTCCGAGACCGCCAAATGACGAGTTCGGGTCCGTTTATTAAAAGTATTGACAGGAGTCAAATTTACTCATTTTAATATCAAAACTTAACAAATTTTCACAAAATTTTATATTTGAGCTTCCAGCTACGCGTACGCACTGCGCATGCAAATCGAGGCAATTATAAATGAGGTTTTCAAGGTCTCGGAAGCTTGGAATGAATAAGAAAACAAGTGATGACCTAAAAGGGTCATCACTTTCTCCACCTCTAAAACAAACGTTCGTCCTCGAACGTACTAAGAATTATTCTCAGGTTACCGAATTGATGATTTTACTTTTACACAAATATTCGCAATTGATCCCACATTAACGCATTTGACATAAGTTCGACAACACCATTTCAATTGAGATTATTTCCTTTATCCATTTTGTAAACTTGAAGACCAAATTTCTTACACTCCAATCATTTTATGAAAGGTCTGATTTTTACGTGAACACACGATATTAGTCTCGACTGGCTATAGCAACTCGTGCCTACGCGCCCATCAAATACGGGGTATTACAGATTCAGCATAGCTTATGCCGGTTATCAAGGAAATCACGAACATAAATTTAGCCTCCTAAACCTTTACTTATACGCCTCAACCTTCTCCATTCATACTCTAAATTCTCTAAAACTCTGTTTATTTAACTATCCTGTTCTTCAACAAAAATTTTCTTTCATCCATAACATATAATGGCTTCTTCTTCTTCAAAGAACATCAGTTCTTCAAAGAACAAGAACAAAGCTGAGGATGTTGCTCGTCCAACAGTGGGCACCATCATCCTTAAAAGTCTTGTTACAACAAAAGACATCGAAGAGAAATTCCCTTCGTCTAATCCCTCGGGATACGTGTAGAAGTATGTAAAACCCTTCCTGGGTAAGGTTACTCGCTCTGATAAATCAAGAGCAATATATCCAAATCTTGGAAGTGGAAATCTTCCTTCATATCAGGAATGCTGAAAAGACGGATGGAAGAAGGATACCGACTCTATTATCTAACATGGATGATGAGAACGACCGTCAGTGGATGGAACGGTTTGTTGTAGTTGCCACGAATGACATCATTCTGGCAACGACTTTATCTTTCCATAATCATGGAATCGCACTCGTAAGCTCCTTGTTTAATATTTCTTTCATTAGGGATTTTTCCATATCCGCATTGATCATCCTTCCTTTGTCTATTTAAGAAACTCGATGGTTCTACCTAGGGTTGAAAGTTTGGACCAATGGGTCCAGAAAACCCTAAATATCACTACACCCAAGATCCATACATAGAAAGAACTGGCCCATTAATATGGGTGAAAGGCCAAAATTCATGGTAACTCTGACTCATCTCATTTCTACTTTTCATATGAGGAAATCAATTGCTCCTTTCCCTTTTTTTTTGAATTCATGTCTCCCCCCAAGCTCGGTTGTTATCCCCGAGGAGGATGTTTTGGTTGATCCTACTCATGCAGTGAGGCTGCTTCAGGAGGCACTTACTTAAACAAGTGTCTATGGGCCTGCTTCAGGTACAAGTATTTCTTCACGGAGTCCCCGATCGGAGAATAAGCAACCAAAAAATGTTCTTCTGTGGCGGGGGAAAGAGTAAGTGGGAAAAGAATGTCGCCCCTGAGTCATCTCTGAAAGGTATGGTGACAAGCCCTCCTCTTAGGCCGGTCATAGACACCGTGATGATCGACGACGATTGAGAAACTAGTGATGAATGAGTTTCTCTATATAGAAGACCACGATGCTTATCATCTCAACTAAATGCTCAACTTGTTGAGTTAGTTACACTAACCGATGATGATGTCTCGGTGCTTTGGGGGGAGTTTTAAAGTGTGGAAAATGCCAACTCTTGTTGCCCGCTCCTAATCGTTGCGCCAGGTATAGTGAGGCTGAATACCAGATCCCTACCATCTTTAATTGATGAGCAACCAACAACCATCACTACGTCCGCCATAGCTGCTTCTCTTCCTTCAACGCCATTAACTTCATCAGCTTCTTCACCAACTCTTCTGCCAGCAACTGCTACATTATCTCCACCGGCCAGGTCTGCCCGATAAGAAGATATTCCTCTTCTCCTGTCCCCAGTTAATGGAAATTTGGGGCAAAATTATGGTCCCCCCTTAGAAGATCTGAGAAGGAGGAGTAACATTACTCTCTCAGTCTCCACTGGATGCAATTTTCTATCTCGACCAGTGGAATTTTCTAACTATCTGAAGCCTTTGGTTTTAGAGAAGGACTGGGAAATGATATAGGCTGTCTCGGGAAAGTTCTTGTTGAACAATGCCATGCACAATGCCGCAGTGGTACATTTATTACTTTTTTTGCTATTTTTTCTGTTTTGCCTAAAAAAATCCTGAGTTTGCCCCTCTTATTTTGTAGGAAAACTTTCTTGCTTCTGAGGGCCTTTAGAGGTTGATTCGATAAAAAGGAGGAACTTATCCCCGAGCGGGATCAATTTTTGGTTGAGCGGGACAAGGCCGTTGCTCGCCTCTTAGAACTGGAAACCAAATTCGTTGAGGCTGTTGTGTTAGAGGCTCGTTTGCATCAAATCTAGCAAGAAGTGGAGGCCCTTAGTCAAGAGATCGCTCCGTTGAGGGTTCAATTTGAAGAGGCTAAATATAAATGGGTTGAAGTTCATAATGTCATTCTTGCTGCATTCGATCGTGAGGCTGCCTCTACTGAATGATTGATCAGTTTAGAGGCAGCCTGGAAATCCAAAACTGAAGAGTTTGTTGCTTCAGCAATAAAGTATGCCTAGTTGGAGAAGAAGTATAGGAGAACTATTGAGCATAATAGGCTATTTAGCTCAACAGTCTGTGACCTTGATGTTAGGCTTCAGTTCGTGAGGTCCGCGCGAGAGAATCTTTCTGCCGAGGTTGACCAACTTAAAAAAGAGCTTCAGTATCGAGCGACTTCCCTCTTTGTTGAGAAAATGCATTCTATGTAGAACATGAGGATAAAAATCTTAGAAGGGGCCAAAGCGGGTGTCATTGATTTTGATGCTGAAATTATGAAGGCCCTTGAGCTGGAGTTAGCTGCTGAAAGGGGTTTTCCCACAAGGCTTGATGCCATCAATTCTTCTGGTTCCGGTTCTGAGTAATCGAGAACTGAAAGGGAACCGTAAGGTGATGATGCTAAGGGCCAAAATGATGAAGGGCAAAATATTGAATCGGTGGTGGATCTATCCACTTTCCCCGTGGGTGCGGACGCTTCTCTTTCTCCGGGCTCCAGAGGTGCATTAGTTTAGCTTTTCCTTTCTTTTTCCCATATTTGTACCTATGTCATTTTGGCACGTTTGTTGTAAGTAATAACATCTTTTGCTCAAGTATTGCATGAGTCTTTGCGTTATTTCATTTGAACATTTATTTAAGTTTTAACCTCTGTATTCTTTTTGGATTAAGTGTTTTGTGCAAGTTTTATTATTTGCTTCTGATTATGTAAAGCTTAGGGTTTATTCTTTCCCAAAAGAATTTGGATTTTGAGAACAAAATCGTCCAAAATCAACCATTTAACCTGAGGGTTTTCACAAGAATTTGCGTAAGTTTGCTTTTTGTTTCTTTTTGTGCAAGGCTTTTGGGTGTATTTTTCCTCAAATGCATTTGAATTAAGGGTATAAGTTCTTCCAAAATCAACCCTTTAACGTGAGGGTTTTCATAAGAGAGATCCCTCTTATGTTTAGGGTGATCTGGAAGAGGACGTCTCATGTTTAGTACGATACTAGCATTTGAAGTATTTGTTTAACTTTCAAATGATAAAATCAATTAATCGATAAGACATGAAACAAGATGGAAAGTAAAAGGGCTTTACTTTCTTTCTTCCGTTTTCAAAAAGTACATAATAATTCATTATGATAAAAAGGAAATGTCATTTCTTATGGCTAACTTGTACAACTTATTTCTACGGGGCTGGCTGCATAGTCCCCGGTCCCGATTATACAACTATGTTTTTGATTTTTGTTTCCCAGTTGATGTGGCAGTCATTGTTGTCGTATCCTCATATTATTGCCTCAGTGTTCGAATGCAAAGAATTTTAATTGGAACACTAAAAGTTTTGCACCTTGGGGGACCCTACTAATGAATTGCTAGACAATCTTGAACTAGATAACAAACTTTGATGCCCCTTAGGAATTTATGCTATCGAGCAAAAGACTATCTAACAATCCTTTAGAGGTTTGCACATATGAACGGTCGATTAACCTTTCTTCGATGGCAAACTTAACTTTCGATAGGAACTTTGCTACCAAGCCAAAGATTATCTAACCACTCTGGAGTGGTACTTCTCTTATGTGCCTTGCTATTAAAAGTCTTACTTGATATTTCTTCGTAGTACGCTTTTCGTTGCTGCTTCGTTAAAAATCTTGTCAGAAAAACCTAATTGAGACAAAAACTAGATGAAGAGAAAAAGAGTGTTGCACACACTTTTAGTATAGGTGATGTTGGTCAGCAATAATATCTTTTGATGTGCACCACATTCCAATTTTTGGGCAACTATTTTTCCATCTCAATTCTCCAACTCGTACAAACCTTTCCCTGTGATAGTTAAAACCCGACAGGGGCCTTCCCATGTTGATCCTAGCCTTGCATTGAGCTCCCGGATGTTTTCAGTTACTTTCCTTAGGACCAAGTCTCCTACTTTGAAATATTGGAGGTCGGCTCTTCGATTATAATATCGTTTCATTCTCTACATTTGAGCTACCATTCTGATATGCGGAAAGTCCCTATGCTCATCGAGTACCTCCAAGTTGCTTAGCATTGCTTCGTTGTTTGACTCTTCATTTGCTTGGAAATATCTCAAGGTGGGCTCCCCTACTTCTATCGGGATTAAGGATTCTGCTTTGTACACAAGTGAAAACAGAGTTTCTCCTATGCTTGATTTGGCCGTTGTCCGGTACGCATATAGCACTCGGGGTAGTTCTTCAGGCCATTTGCCTTTACCGCTTCCAACCTTTTCTTGAGGTTTTGTATAATCACTTTGTTTGTTGACTCAGCTTGACCATTTACGCTTGGATGATAGGGTAAAGATGTGATCCTCTTTATTTTCAGATATTCAAGGAACTTTATGACCTTTGTGCCTATAAATTGTGGTCCATTATTGCATGCTATCTATTTTGGTATTCCAAACCTGCAAATTATGTTTTACCACAAGAACTCCACTATTTCACATTCTAAGATCTTCTGATAAGGACCTATTTCCACCCACTTAGAGAAATATTCAGTTAAAATCAAAAGAAATCTTACCTTACCGAGAGCTGGTGGTAGTGGTCCGAAGATGTCCACACCCCACTTCATGAATAGTCCACAGAGATAGAACTGAAAGTAGTGGTTCTGCCGATTGATGTACCAGCGATGCATAACATTGGCACTTATTCCATTTTTGTATGGAATATTTAGCGTCTTGTTCCATGCGGGGCCAATAATACTCTGCCCTTACCAGCTTTAGCACTAAAGAATTTGCACCCGAATGGCTTCTGCATATCCCTTCATGGACTTCTCGCATAACGTAATTAGCTTTGGATGCTCCCAAAAATCGGACCGGTGGGCCTTAGAAAGGTGTTTTGTACAATTGGCCTCATTTGAAGTTATACCTTGCTACTTTGATGCGCAACGCCCGGGATTCCTTGGAATCTTCGGGCAGTTTCCTATGCTCGAGATAATCGATGAAATAATTCCTCTAGTCCCAGACCAAATTAGTCATATTTACCTCATAGTAGCTATTCGCATCCAGGACCAATTGAATCAGTATACTACCGTCCCATAATCATATTCATTCATTTTCGTTGATGAGCTGAGGTTAGCCTGTGCATCCGCTTCTACATTTTCTTCCCTCAGGATATGAGAAATCTAGCTAGTAGAGCCAGGACTTTTACTACAAATTCCTGCATGAGCTCTTACTTGGTTTTGAAGATCACGTAGACCTAATTTACCACCATTTGTGAGTCGCACTTGATTTTAATTACCTCAGAATCTAGTCCCCTAGCCAGTTCGAGTCCTGCAATCAAATCCTCATATCAGCTTTGTTGTTAGCTGAAGGGGTCGTTCTGATGGCTTGCCTTAAGGCGTCTCGCGAAGGTGTGGTTAAGACTATGCCCCTTTTATGTTGGAGGCTTCATCCTTAAATAAGGTCCAAACTCCTGATGTTGATTCTGACACCATTATTACCTCTTTGGTTTCTTGAGGTAGAAATTCCGGACTAAAAACGACCACGAAGTCAGCTAAGTCTTGCGACTTAATCGCAGTCTTTGGTTTATATTCTATGTCGAATTCACTCATTTTGATGACCCATTTGACCAACCTACCTGAGAGTTCAGGTTTATGATGGATTTTCTGCAAGGGAAATGTGTTATACATAACTATCGGGTGACATTTGAAGTAGGGCCTCAACTTCCAAGCAGCAACTACGAGAGCTAAGGCCAGCTTCTCCAAATGCAGGTCACTAGTTTCTGCTCCTGTTAAAATTTTGCTAACGTAATAAATGAGAGATTGCGTACCTTCATCTTCACGGAATAAAATTGCACTTACCGCTACTTCCGAGACTGGGAGGTAGACCAACAGTGTTTCACCTTCCTTTGGTTTCAAAAGTAATGGAGGGCTTGATAGTACCTTTTCAAATCTCTCAAAGCCTGCTAGAATTTTGGGTCCATTAGAAGTTGTTTTTTTTCTGAGCAGTGCGAAGAAACAGTGGCATTTCTCTGATGACTGGGAAATGAACCTTCTCAAAGCTGCCAATCTCCCCATGAGCCTTTGGACTTCTTTCATGCTTGACATCTAGTCAGGGAGGTATTCAATGTCCTTTATCTTATCGGGGTTTACCTCAATCCCTATTTGTGATACAAGAAATCAAATTTTCCAGAACTGACCCCGAACGCACACTTCTCGGGGTTGAGCTTTATGTTATGCTTTCTTAGGATGTCAAAATTTTCTTACAGATGTTTAAGGTTATCACCTGCATTCAAAGAATTAACGAGCATATCGTCTATATAAACTTCCATAGTTTTCCCTATTTGTTTTTCAAACATCTTGTTTACGAGCAACTGATAAGTGGCTCCGCCATTTTTCAACCCGAAGGGCATCATATTATAACAATATGTGACAAAATTCATTATGAACTAAGTTTTTTCCTGATCCTTTGAGTTAATCTTAAGTGGGTTGTACCCGGAATGAGCATCGAGAAAACTTATTAACTCGTGCCTGGCTGTCGCATCAATCATTTTATCGATGTTTTGCAGTAGGAACGAGTCCATCGGGAATGCCTTATTCAAGTTTATATAATCAACACACATGCAAAATGTACTGTCTTCTTAGGAACCACTACTACATTAGCTAGCCAGTCTGGATACTTTACCTCTCAGATCAAACCTATATCAAGTGAGCGAGTTACCTTTTCTTTGACGAGTTTATTCCTGGCCTCCGCAATAGGGCATTTCTTTTGTCTTATAGGAGAGATGTTAGGATCCAAGCTTAGCTTGTATATTGGCTACTTCCATTGGGATACCTGTCATGTCCACATGCGACCATGCAAAATAATCGGAATTATATTTCAGAAATTCAACAAAAGCAGACTTGAGCTTGGGGTGCAGTCCTATCCACAAATAGATTATCCTTTCTAAGAACTCTTCAAATAATGCAACCTGCCCGAGTTCTTCCACTGTGGATTTTGTTGCATCCGTCTCTTCTGGTACCTGGAAATACCTTTGCACCTGATAAGATTTTCACGCTTCTACCCTAAGGCTAACTTTATTCAATTCGGTAGTGGGTGTCGGTTCCTGTAGTTTCTATGCCGCATGCTCCTTCCCTTTTCTATTGGACATCGTAATCACACTCATCTCCCTTGTCGCCGGTTGGTCTCCCCTTATCTGTTTATTTCCTAGGGGCGTTGGAAATTTTAGCAACTGGTGATACATTGATGGTACAGCTCTCATATCGGGCAACCATGGTCTTCCCAAAATAATATTATATCCCACACCATCTACCACTTCAAAAAGAGTAATTTTCAACACTCCTTCAGCGTTCGTGGGCAACGAAATCTCTGTTCGAGTAGAGGTTGAATTCGGCGAGGAGTTTTGTAGCTAGAAAAATGCTTCTGGTGAGTTTAGCTAGATCAAATACTCTCCATTATATGATAGTGGCCGAACTTCCTAGATACACTAGAACACATTTGATTTTAAATTCTAGCACATTTAAGGAAATTACCATTTCGTCGTTGTGCAGTAGTAGAAATTCGTCTGCGTCCTTATCCGAGAAAATGATTTTGTCTACAACAACTTCCTAGAGTCTCTTGCTATGGGTTATTGATAATTTAGTCTTTTTGCTGCCGAGAAGGTGACCCCATTGATCTCGTTCCCCATGAAGATCATGTTGATCGTCTGGTGCGAGTAATCTTTCCCTACTTTTGAGTGTTCCACGATAGCTCGATTGTGGCCATAGTTGTTCTTGAACTAGTCATTTAAGAATTTTTTAAGATTCCCATTCTTTAATAGCGTCACCACCTCTTCCCTGGAATCGGATCTCATCGTCTTTAGGAACCGTGCTTCTTTGATGTTTCTCATAGTTGATACCAACTCTACTACACTAACATTAAAATTGTATTCTGATATCCTGTGGTAGGAAGGATCCCATCTACCTGGTGCTTCTTTGTCCTACAATGATTTATTGTTCTGACCGCGAACAGACCTTCTATTAGTAGCGAACCTGTCTGCAGAACAAAAACCTCTGCCACGGCCTTTGATCCATTCGTAGGGCAAAAATAGGTCCCTCAAAGACAGTTTGTCCGTGTCAAAATTATCTTTTGATTTTTTTTTGTTCTTCTCCCGTCCTTTTGTCGATAATGGTAAAACAACCTGATTTTCTTCAATCCTTATCTTTGATTTGTACCGGATGTGGACATCCATCCAAGTTGTTGCTTGGAATTCAAGCAAGCTTTCCTTCAGTTTCCAAGAAGCGTCTGAACTTCTCAGATTTAGACCCTTGGTTAATGCTTCAGTTGTCATTCATCTGGAACAGCCAGGAGATACATTCTCTCTTTTTGGAATCAGGTAACGAACTCTCGTAGCAACTCGGATTCTCTTTGTGCAATTCTGAAGTCGTTCTTTTGCGCTTGCACCTTTCTGGCCCCGAAATTAGCCTTAATAAAAGAATTTGTGACATCTCAAAGGAATCTACGGAATGCTCGGGTAATAGCGAATACTATGCCAAGGCTCCCCTCGTGAGGGTCTCTTCAAATTTCTTCAGCAAAAGAAATTTAATCTCTTGACGAGTTAAATCATTCCCTTTCACCTTCCTTGTATAGGTGGTAATATTCTCCTGATGGTCTAAAGTTCCATCATATTTTGGCACGCCGGTCATTTTAAATTGCTTCAGGATTAATTCCGGTGTCGTGCTTGGTTTATACGGCAACTTAGTATACGGTTTGAGTCCGGTCCTTTTAGCACAAGTAGTGCACCCGAGATTTGGTCCATCCAGGAATTTACTTCTCTCATAAATCATAAGAGTTCATTCTTGAAGGGTTCATTTTTGTTATTGGGGATGGATCTGCTCCCCCAAGCTCTATCAGAACCAACCTCGACCCTTGGGGTATTGTTGTCGACCCTCTGCATTGTTTGATTTATAGGAGCGCTGGGAGGAACAGGACCTCATCTATTGGCATTATTAGAAGCCATCGATAACGCCTGCTTCAACTCCATCATAACCTTATCCTGCCGTGTGAGGTGGCCTAGAATGATCGCTTGTTGCTCTTGTAGGATCCTTACCACATCAACAACATGCTCATTTTCAGCATCATCGGGAGTTGCCTCTCGAACATGTCGTGGGTACCGGCTGTCATAAATCGACGTTGCATCGTTCCCCTCATTGTGGGTGTCACTGATCGAATTTTTGAGATGAGGTTGGTCTCGTTGAACCTCAAGATTGTGTGTGTCTTTAGCACCATTATCTGTCATTTCCTATGATTTTTTTCCTAAGACAAATAATCAAAACATGCTAGTAAAAGAGGCAAAAATAAAGTTAATTACACGGTTGTCTAGGCCCGCGGTGGTCGCCAAACTATTACCAGTAAAATAATACAGTTGAATTTATACGTAATTTTGAGACAAATGAAATAATCCGATCCTGAAATAATAAAATAATTGAAGAAATATGTTATGCTTAGCCTTGATATGAATACAAAATCGTAGAAATAATAATTCTGCGAATAAGGCCTCCAGGCACAATAATAACGAAACCAAAAATCAAGAAAGTAAAATTGTATAGAGCTTTGAATAGATTATAGCATAAGTTTTTCAAAAAATTCCTCCTTTTACAATGATAACGCAACTCACTATTTATAGCTGCACCTAGGGAACAAGGTCCTAGGATCATGACATTATTTAATATCAATCATGAGGGTCATTGATGAAAGTGTAACGGTGGGCATAAATAACAAGATCTCTGTAAGGGGTAGCTCACTAAATGGTGTGGAATATTCCCCATTAAATACCATCGAGCGAAAATTTATTGCATCTTTACGAATGTCATTCTTTTCGGTGACAAATGGGATGATTGCCTTCGGTTCCACGTGTCACTCTATTAAACGGCCACCAGACATAGCATATTTTACCCTAATACAAGAAGGTGTTTTGCACCATCCCATAATTCTTTAATTGGTATTACTTGGTTGATTCCACACTTCAGTTCCGCTTTTAGAAAGTTTTTTCTTAATACAAACCCAAATGAAAAGTCCTTTTTCCTAAGTGGGCTAAGTTGTTTATATAGAATCAGGATTCCATTTTTAAAATAATTTGTAGAAGACAGATAAATGTATAGGAGGTAAAGGAAGAGTATTGCTACATACTAAACGTTACACTGACAATATATACACAAAATAATTTACAGTTCTACTAATGAATTATTACTCAGTCTCAACTCTCAAGTAAAAAAAACCTGCCTATTGAGAGATATATTTTTCACTTTAATTTTTCATAAGTGAACCATTAAAATTTATTACCTTTTAGAAAAATAATTATTTTAAAGAAGTTTATCTAAATTAATGGGCACTCATTTAATACGAAGATTAATTTGTTGATAAATAATAACGGGGGACGCCGAATTATGTTTCTTTTATCATCAATATGCTCTCATGGTTAGTAAGCTATTTTTGGGTCACCCATGTGGGCTAACCCGACCAAATTAGGAGAGATAATAATAAGAAGTTAAAAGATAACTTATCCCAGGAGAACTTAAAAATAAATCACATGGTTATTTCTACTAAAGAAAGATCAGGTATTGAGCCCTTAGTTGCTTGTAAGTAGATGAAAAGCTTGAAGTGATGAAACATATTTTAAAATGTTAACATTGATTTTTTAAATAAGCATTTACTTCTTTGGATGAACGTGTTAAAACGATAATAAGCAGTTGATATGTTTGGTAGACAAGTGTTGATAAGTTGTTCTTTTGTTAAAAAGACTGAAATATGCTTAAAACCTTTACAAAGGATTATAAATTAATAAGTTTCTTTATAAAGAAAAGGAATAACAATGATTGTGGAATTAAATTAAAATTAGGAAATATTGAGAATTTCTTTTGAATTAAAAAATATTATTAAGGTTAAACTAGTAAAAGTCTTGGTCAAATTAAAAGTGCTTATAAGCTGAAAAGTCATAAGTTAGGGGCAGTCAACTTATGACCAATGGCTTATTTTAGCTTATAATCACTTCGCTTATAAGCATTTTGGGTGTTTAACAAATGCAAAGATAAGCAAAAAAGTGCTTATAAGCCAGTTTGACCAGTTTATAAGCTTAGCCAAACACCCTTTTTATAAAATATGACTGATTGCTTTCTCTTCTCAACTTCTTCCTTCTAGTTTAGAATAGAGAAGAAATTATCTTGTTCTTCAAAAAACATACAATGAAAGACATATGGTACGTGGATTAAACTTTGTTTCTATTTATTCTAAATTGGACAACGATTGAATTTATACGCGGTTTTAAGGATACGTGATATAACTTGGTACAAATTAAGAAGAATAAATTAATATTGATATTGACGATGAAAGAAATAATGTAAACCACACAATTTAACAGCTTTGGCCCTCAAGTTTAGTCACCCTGGAACAAAATATGTTTCAACTTGCTTATGAACAGAATAAAAAAATAATGAAAGCTAGAAAATAATAGTATACTGCTTAATAATGTGTGATTATGATGTGGTTTACAAATATCAGACCCCCTCTTTATATAGTAGGGGAATCCTACTCTAGATACAATTCTATATGGGGTAAGAATCCCATGATTGGCTAATTAATCGGCCTCTTCTTGATATATGCCAAGATTCGTGCAGTGATCCTCGCTCGATTGCGGATATTTTGACTTTCTATTATTTGGCTCGGTAAGCTTCCTCCAATCCCTATCTTGTTTGGTCTCAACTTTTGTCGATCTCGGTCTTGATCGGTCTCATGCCCATGAGCTTGGCAACCTAACTTTTCATCATGGTTCGATAAAACTCGAGGCTGAACCTAGTGCTGATGGTGCTACTGGGTCTACTGCTACTGCTAGAGTTGTCTCCATTAGCAAATCAAATAGAAGGTACTCAATGGCTACTATCTTGGTGACACCTCTCTCTCTGTCCAGTGACTTCTTGGACGCCTGGGATTTTCTCATCTTCTTTAACTGCTTCCTAAGCTCCTCAATCGCTCCTCTATGTGCCACAAAAGTGTCCATGATGGTCTTCCGGTTCTCCAAAATCATCTTCAAAGTGTCTTCCACTGTCGGGGGAATATGGGGTGCCGGGGTGGATGTCTGGTCTGCAACAACACTGGATAGGTGAGACATCTTTGTAGTAGCTTTCTGCATCCAGTTGTTGAGGCTCACCAGTATTTGGGAGACTCGTAGCGTAGAAAGTGTTTAGCAGGCATAGGCACCGACGTCAAAGTAGAAGTGGATGGAACTGATGCTGACAGCCCAGAAGATGGAGGTGGAGGCATGGCAGAAGTACTAGTATAAGGCTCGACTGCATTGGTGGGCATGTAAGTTGAATCTGTAACTACTACCGAAGGCTCATGAAATTGGCCTACGGTAGTAGTGTGCTCACCCTTGTTCTTCGGGTTCCTCGGGTCCTTCACAGAGTATCATGTGAAGGGCTTTTTCACCCTAACCTTTGTGTCAAAACTCTTTGACTCCATCCCCACATCCGTAAGATACTCCGTGACAGTGTTCGGATACGGATAAGAGTTGTCACCCTGCCTACTGACCAGAGACATGTTAGACGACATGATGGCACCCATATTGATTGGGTACCCGACCATGATGGAAGCCACTAGAACTGCCCTCAGGACTGGGAGATTGTTATCATTTTGGCACGGATATAGTCGACAGCACACAAAGGTTAGGCATCCTTTTGCTTCAAAGTTGAGGGTGTTCTGCTGAATAGTAACCTCTACTGTGATCCACGGTGGTGGTGGTCCCAGAGCTGCCAAAATCTCAGCTAACCAAGGGCGAGCTGCATCACCCAATGCAAACTTTTCCAAATATTGTAATGGCTCAACATCCTCAAGCCCTAAATATGTGTTCAGGGTGCTTTGATCGAACCTCACTTTCAATTTTCTCACCTTCGTCACCTTGTTCCCCATCTTTACTTACATGATCCATATTGACATAAAATTCCCGCACCACATGCTCCTTGGCATCCACCGCACTTTTAGTGAACCATGCCACCATTTTCTCTCCTAGAATTGTCTTGGCACATTATGATTGTACCTATCCAACGATTTGTGATGACCAAAAAGGTCATCACTTGTTTTTAAAATGAATTCTACATTCTGAGACCTTAAAACCCTCTTTTAACATCACCTCAATTTATGTGCGTAGTCTGGGCGCGTAGCCAGAAAGCCTATATGTGAAAATATGTGAAAATAATAAATTATGACTATAAAATTAATTAATTTGACATCGGTTATCGTTTTGGGTAAATGGACCCAGACCCATGATTTTACGGTCCCGGAGCATCCGTAGGAAAATATGGGACTTGGACGTATGCTCGGAATTGAATTCCGAGGTCTCAAGCCTGAGAAATGAATTTTTGAAGAAAATTATTTTTCAAAATTATTTATTAGGTTTGGAAATGAAATCTGATTAAGACTTGATGGTATCGGGCCCATATTTTGGTTCCGGAGCCCGGTACAGGTTTAATATGATTTATACGTGTTATCGGTAAAGTTTGGTGAGAAACGGAACCCATTTGACGTGATTCGGACCTTGAATGCAAATTTGATGTTTAAAGGAGTTTTGAGAAATTTCATTGATCGCATTCCCTTGTCCCTAATCGCATAAACCAAATTCGCCCAGTTAGTTTTTTTTATTCAAAAATAGAATGCATTTAGGGATTTTTTCCATTTTTCATAAACTTCATCTTCTCCACACCTCTTGGGCAATTTTTGAAGAGGAACTTCACCATAACATCATAGGTATGTAATCCTAAGCTCGTTTTCTTCCATTGTTATCAATACCCACTAGATTTCTAAGCCTAAAATAGGAGATTAAGGGTAGAAAATTAGGGATTTGGGTAAAGTTAGGGCTTTTTGATTATTTGGAAATTTGACCTCATTTTGGGGTTGAATTTCAAAATAAATTATACATTCGGGCTCATGGGTGAATGGGTGATTGAGTTTTGGTCCGAACCTCGTATTTTGACCAAGCGGGTCTGGGTTCGATTTTTAACTTTTTGGGAAGAATGATGGGAAAGCTATAATTAACCATTGGAATTGAATTGTTTAGCATTTATTGATGTTATTAAGTTGATTATGTCTGGATACAATTGATTGGAGCCAAATTCCAAGGGAAAGGCGGTGTTCGAGTCTTGAGTTGGCCGTGGAAGTTCGAGGTAAGTGTTTGGTCTAACCTTAGCTTGAGGGATTAGGAGTCGAGTTCTATTTGCTATGTGGTAATTGTTGAGTACGACGTATAGGCATGGTGACGAGTATCTATACGTTGGTGGCTAGCATGCCCGTGAGTCTTTATATTGTGTTTATCATGACTTTGTTGTATCATTCATGCCTTAGTAGTGGTTTCGATTTGTTGTATAAAGTTTGTGAAAGGAATTGTGACCTATGAACATTTAGGAGTGTTGGCTCAAGTTGTATAATGAATTGTGAAAGTGTAAGTGACAATTGGACCTCTAGAGCATTGGCTCGTGTTGTGAAGCGAATTGTGAAGTAAAAGTGAGAAAGAAAAGAGATCATTATGTTATCACCCTTGCCGGGATATTGTTGATTTATTTGTTATCTCCCTTGCTGGGATGTTGATATTGTTGATGTTGTTCCCTTGCCGTGATTTAATTGTTGAATTGTTATTCCCTTGCCGGGATTTTTATAGAAATTTCATTTATTCCCTTGCCTTATTGTTTGTGATTGTTGTTTGGGTGAGGAAGAGAGTTAAAACACGAAGGGTGATGCCGTGCATTGTTTGTTTTGTGATGAAAGAGTGTAAAGCAAGAAGGGTGATGCCATGTATGATTGTGAGG
Source organism: Nicotiana glauca (assembly GCA_026770625.1). Lineage (NCBI taxonomy): Eukaryota > Viridiplantae > Streptophyta > Magnoliopsida > Solanales > Solanaceae > Nicotiana > Nicotiana glauca. The sequence continues at coordinate 24,558 of MU746216.1, forward strand.
AAAGAGTGTAAAGCACGAAGGGTGATGTCGTGCCGCATGATGTACCATTCCATGCCTATTATATTGACTTTATGGTGAGTAAAGAGTGTAAAGCACGAAGGGTGATTTCGTGCCGTATGATGTACCATTCCGTTCCTATTATATTGATTCTTATGGTGAGGACGATAGTAAAAGCACGAAGGCTGATGTCGTGCACTTGTCCTTGATTTCCCTGATTCTTGCGGATAATTGAGTTATGTTATCCTTTACGTTTATTTACTGATTTTCTGTTGTTACTTGATTTTAGTTCGAGGTTATGAATTCCCTTACCCTATTTGCCTTGTGATTGTTATTTGGGTAAGGGAGAGCATAAAGCATGAAGGGTGATGTCGTGTATTGTTTTGGTGAGAGAGTGTTAAAGCACGAAGGGTGATGACGTGTATTGTTTTGGTGAGAGAGAGTAAAAGCACGAAGGGTGATGCCATGCACTTGTATTTGATTTCTTGATTTTTATTGATAACTATGTTACGGTTTCTCTGTACTAAATTACTGGTTTCCTGTTGATAGTTGTTGTACCTCGCAGCATGATCTCCCCTTCCTATTTTCAATTGAATTGTGGTGATCCTCATATTTATTTGTTGCTCTTCTATTACTACTCGATGTTTCCCCGCAGCACATTTTCCCCCTCCCATACTTGACTGTATATGATTGTATCTTTTTGTACTTATCTTCTGCTGTATATAGTTAAATTGTGCATGTTTATTTGGTAGTCTTGTCCAAGCCTCGTCACTATTTCGCCGAGGTTAGGCGAGGCACTTACCAGCACATGGGGCCGGTTGTGCTGATACTACACTCTGCACTATTTTGTGAAGACCCCAGTGTTGTAAACTCCGAATCGCAGTGGAATTGCTGATTCTTGCTCATCAGGCGACTCGAGGTAGTCCTGCAGGCATCCGTAGGCCTTGGCATCTCCTTCTATCTACTATTCTTGTGTCTTTCATGCATTTCCAGAGATAGTGTTGTATTTATTTCTTTCATATCTTTAATTGTAGAATTCTTTGACCGTCTATGAAATTGTGACACCAATTCTGGGTAGTTGAGACTCAAACAGTTGTGTTGGATTAATGTTCAAATAGCTTATTGCTTTATCTTCCGCTTATGTTAAATTCCACTGTTTAAATGTTATTAGTTCGCAATTATTAATTAATATAAAAGTGGGTAAACAGATAAATTGTGCAAATAATTGGCTTGCCTAGCTCGTATTAGTAGGCGCCATCACGATTCCCGAGGGTGGAAAATCTGGGTCGTGACAAGTTGGTATCAGAACTCTAGGTTACATGGCTTTCCCAGTTCACAGACAAGCTTAGTAGAGTTTGAGGGATTGGTACGGAGACGTCTGTATTTATCCCCCAAAGGCTATAGAATTAGGAAAAACTTCACATTTATTCTTTCTTGTCGTGCGATTTTGTTCTCTCAATGCTAAATTGAATCCTCTACTCTTGTCCTTTCGCAAATGGCGAGGTCATGTACCGCTTCTTTAGCCGAGCACCAGCATAGACCGATGATAGATCAACTACGTCTTCGGAGGCTTTGTGGAGGTTGGATAAGTTTCACCAAGCTCTTCACTACTACTTTCAGTGGTGCATCTATTGAGGATCCCCAGGATTTTCTAGACAACTGTCACGAGGTTCTTAGGAATAAGGGGCTAGTTGAGTCCAATTGGGTCGATTTTGCCACTTTTTGCTTGTTTGGATCCGTCAAGACTTGGTGGGGGATTATCGTTTGGCTAGACCAGCCGGATTTCCAACTTTGACTTGGGAGAAATTTACCCAGCTATTTTCGGAGAAGGTTCTCCCCATCACCCAAAGAGAGGCCTATTGGAGGCAGTTTGAGCGTCTCCAGCAGGGTTCTATGACTCTCACTCAGTACAAGATCAGATTCATCGGCTTGGCTCATCATGCTCTTATCATACTTCCCACTGTGAGAGAGAGTGAGGAGGTTCATTGAGGACTCGTCCAGACCACCCAGTTAGCTAGAGGTGGAGGTAGAGGTATTAGAGGTGGATGTAGAGGTATTAGAGGTGGGTGTAGAGATGCTAGAGGTGGAGGTAAAGGTGTTAGAGGTGGAGGTGCAGGTACTGTTCTTGTTTGTGGTAGAGAATTTTCGGTATTATTTTGTGCCATATCTGGTCATGCCTAGTGATTATTTGAGTGCTCTTATTTATATGTCTACACCGGTGGGTGATTCTATTGTGGTAGATCGAGTCCATCGTGCATGTATAGTAGTGATTGGGGGTTTTGAGACTCGTATAGATTTTCTTCTTTTGGACATGGTTGATTTCGATGTCATATTGGGGATGGACTGGTTATCACCTTACCACGCTAACTATCATGCCAAGACTGTGACCTTAGCCTTATTGGGTTTATCTCATTTAGAGTAGAGAGAGACTCCTGGTCATTCTACCTATAGTGTTGTCTCCTATGTGAAGGCTCGGCGTATGGTCGAGAAGAGGTGTTTGGCCTATTTGGCCTATGTTCGTGATTCTAGTGCTGAAGTTCTATCTATTGATTATGTGCTTCTGGGTATGCCACTCAATAGGGATATTAACTTTTGCATTGATTTGGCTCTGGGCACTCAGCCCATTTCTATCCAGCCATATCGTATGGCCCCGCCTGAGTTGAAAGAGTTGAAGGAGCAGTTGCAAGTCTTGCTTGAGAAGGGTTTCATTAGACCCAGTGTTTTGCCTTGGGGTGCACCGGTGTTGTTTGTTAAGAAGAAGGACAGATCGATGAGAATATGTATTGATTACGGGCAGTTGAACAAGGTTACAATCAAGAATAAGTATCTATTGCCGAGGATTAATGATTTGTTTGATCAGCTTCAGGGTGCCAAGGTATTTTTGAAGATTGACTTGAGATCTGTCTACTATCAGTCGAGGATTAGGGCATCCGATGTCCCTAAGACAGCTTTCCGCACTCGGTATGGGCATTATGAGTTCTTGGTGATGTCATTCGGGTTGACAAATGCCCCAGCAGCTTTTATGGATTTGATGAACCGAGTGTTCAGGCATTACTTGGATTCATTCGTAATAGTCTTCATTGATGATATTTTAATATATTTCCGTAGCCGGGAGGAGTACGAGCAGCACCTTCAAGTGGTTCTTCATACTCTATGGGATAGTTAGTTGTATGCTAAGTTTTTGAAATGTGAGTTATGGTTGAGTTCAATTGCATTCCTGGGTCATGTTGTATTAGCAGAGGGTATTCATGTTGATCCGAAGAAGATTGAGGCAGTCATAAACTGGCCTAGACCAGCATCAACTATAGAGATTCGGAGTTTCTTGGGATTGGCAGGCTACTATCGTCGGTTCGTGGAGGGGTTTTCATCTATCGCAACCCCGATGACCAGGTTGACCAAGAAGGGTGCCCAATTCAGGTGGTCGGACGAGTGTGAGGCAAGCTTTCAGAAGCTCAAGACAACTCTAACTATGGCACCAGTGTTGGTTTTGCCTATAGGTTTAGGGCCTTATACATTCTATTGTGATGCATCTCGTATTGGACTTGGTGCAGTGTTGATGTAGAATGGTAAGGTCATTGCCTATGCTTCATGGTAGTTGAAGATTCATGAGAAGAACTATCCGGTTCATGATTTGGAGTTAGCAGCCATTGTTCACGCGTTGAAGATCTGGAGGCATTATCTGTATGGCGTGGCGTGCGAGGTGTTTACGGACCATAAGAGTTTGCACTATTTGTTCAAGCAAAAGGAGTTGAATTTGAGGAAGAGAAGGTTGTTGTTGAAATATTATGATATCACCATCTTATATCATCTAGGAAAGGCCAATGTGGTGGATGATGCTTTGAGTAGGAAGTCAGCCAGTATGGGCAGTCTTGCTTATATTGTGGTCGGTGAGAGACCGCTTACTTTGGATGTTCAGTCTTTTGCCAATAAGTTTGTAAGGGTGGATGTTTCTTAGCCCAGCCGAGTATTAGCTTGCACAGCCACTCGTTTTTCATTATTGGAGTGGATCCGAGATCGGCAATATGATGATCCCCATTTGCGTGTCCTTAGAGACACGGTACAGCACGAAGGTGCCAAGTAGGATACCTTAGGTGATAATGGAGTTTTGAGATTGCAAGGTTGATTTTGTGTGCCTAATATGGATGGGCTTTAAGAGTTGATTTTAGAAGAGGCTCATAGTTCCCGGTACTCTATTCATCCGGGCGCCATGAAGATGTATTAGGATTTGCGGCAGCATTATTGGTGATGGAGAATAAAGAAGGATATCGTTGCATATGTGGCTCAGTGTTTTAATTGTCAGCAGGTTAAGCATGAGCATCAGAGGCCTAGTGGTTCATTTCAGAAGATTGAGATTCCTGAGTGGAAGTGGGAGCGTATCACTATGGACTTTGTTGTTGGACTCCCACAGACTCAGAGGAAGTTCAATATAGTATGGGTTATTGTTGATAGTCTGATAAAGTTAGCGCATTTCATTCCTGTGGCAGTCTCCTATTTTTCTGAGAGGTTAGCTAAGATCTATATCCGGGTGATTGTGCGTCTTCATGGTGTGCCCGTGTCTATTATTTCGGACTGAGGTACGCAGTTTACCTCACATTTCTGGAAAGCAGTTCAGCGAGAGTTGGGCATACGGGTTGAGTTGAGCACATCATTTCATCCTCAGACGGATGTCGCGCCTCCTTTTTTCCCTCCTAGCGTCGGGAGAATTGGGTTAATGACATTTGGATATAATACAACTCATTCCTTTTGGGAATTGGGTTTTGCATTTGAAGAGTTGCCACCTAATGATTTATGGTGCATTAGGACACCTACAAAGTTTATTTCTAAGTTTGCTTAATAACCAGAGATAGGGTAAGATCTTGAATTATCCTAAGGGGAAGGTGTTAGGCACCCTTCAAGGTCTACTAGTGTGGTTCCCGGCCAGATAGTTCTTTGTGAATTTGGTTCAATCAATATATAAACATATAAGGCTCAAATAAGAGAGGATTTTTGTGACGACCCGACCCGTCGTCACGAGAGTTACCACCTCATTTCCCCCTTATTGTGTTGTTTCATGTTCTATATCAGTATTAGAGTCTATCGGGTGAATTTGGACTGATTCTGGTTGGAAATAAGGTATATAGCCTCTTAGAAAGGAGTTTGCTTCAGGAAAGTCAACCGAAAATTGACTATATGGTTAGAGGGCTCAGATGTGAATTACGGTGGTTCGGTTAGCTTCGGGAGGTGATTTAGGACTTAGGGGAACGATCGGAATTGAATTTGGAGGTCCGGTGTAGAAATAGGCTTGAATTGGCAAAGTTGGAATTTTGGCGGAATCCGATTGATAGGTGAGATTTTGATCCGGGAGTTGGAATGGAATTTCGAGAGTTGCAGTAGCTTCGTTAGGTGATTTTGGATATGTCTGCAAACTTTCAGATCATTCGGACATCGTCTGGTCGGGTTTTTGTTTGAATGTTGGTTTCAGAAGTTATAGTTGAAACTTAGGCTTGAATCCGTCATGATTTGGTGGTTTGCGTGTTTTTATTATTGGAACAAGTTCGTATGATATTTTGGAGTAGGTTGGTGTTTTTGGTTGGGGTCCCTGGGGCCTCGGGGTGATTTCGAGTGTTCAAACGGATCATTTTTGGTTAGCAAGGGGATCAGATTTTGCTGTCATAAATTGCAGAGAAATAAGGCATCGCGTTCGCGTGGGTGATGGACGCGAACGCGTAGAAGGAATTAAAGGTCTGGGAGTTTGGCCTACGCGTTCGCAAAGGTGTTGATGCGAACGCATAGAAGAGGAAGCTGGAGGTTCGCGTTCGCGGGGGTTATTGCGCGTTCGCAAAGAAGGACTTTGTGGTCAGTAAGTTTTGTGCTACGCGTTCGCGTAGGGGGAGGTCGTGTTCGCGTGGTTTCAGGTAATTGTGCATCGCGATCGCGTGTGGCCTGTCGCGTTCGCGTAAGAGATTTTTGAATTTTTAAAATTTTGCTCATCGTGTTCGCGTGAGTAGTGTCGCGAACGCGATGAAGAAAAGCCTGGGGGGACAGAAGGGTTTTATAACATAACATCTGCGAACAAAAACTCATTTCCACCATTGTTGAGCACATTTTGGAGCTATTGGACGAGGGAGTAAGAGATTTTCACCTAGTTTCCGATTGGAGGTAAGTTTTATGGACTAATTACGTGATTTTATCCTAGAATCTTCATCTAAATCACTGAAATTGGGGTGTAAATTGGAGAAGTT
>MU746218.1:33586-50076 GCA_026770625.1 Nicotiana glauca
TCCAGTCCAAACAAAGGAAAATGAAGAATTAGAGAGTCATGATGATGAGAACCACCACGGGTACCCTAAGATGAGAGAAATCAAAATGAGAGAGTCTTATTGATGAAAACCCTCACTGGCACTGTAAGGCGATAGCGAGTTGAGAGAAAATCAAAATGAGAGAGGCTTGATGGTGAAAACCCTACGGGCATCACAAGTCGACTATGGATTGTGAACTAGATCGGGTAAATGGAGCACTGAAGACCAGTTTGACGGCGAAAATTGCAACAAGAGCTGAACATCAGATTTGCTAAAAAGAGTAGCCTGCAGGTGCATGTTAAGGTCGCTAGAGTCGGTATCTACATCTGATGGTTTTGCTACTCTGTAGGTTTCTTGTTAGGAATCGTCTCCTTCCATTCTCCTTCACTCTATTCTTCCCACCTTGTCTTTCTCTCTTCTTGAGTCTGTCGGGTCATAACAAGTAAAGAAATGACTTCAAATTTGCCACCAAGCTTTCCAATTGCACAAAATGGGATCTGGGCAGCACATCAATAGTCATAAGTCAGAAATAACATCAAACATGATCGAGTTGGCAACAATTAATATGCTTTGGAATTCCTTGTGAAATACAAAGACTAGGTATACGTTAATTCACGAACAACACAATATATGAAGAGTGAGGGTGAACAGATCAAAAGAATAGGATTGACACCAATGACAATCAAGATCTCCCAAAAAAGAAATCAAAGTTATCATGGCTAGCGATGGAGCAATAGACTTCAAGGGCAAGGCCGGTGGTTTAAATTAGAAAAGAGCAACATGCGCACTGAAGTTGGTAACAATTAAATGCTTTGGGGTTCATGGGAGACACAAAGGTTGGTAAGTATCAATTCAAGAGCAATACAACAAATAAAGTATGGGGTTAGAACGGAGGAGAGGCATATTTTGACAAAGGAAGTGGTCAGTCAAGGAACGATTGAGGTCTTCAAATGAAATCGGTTATCATGATAAGTGAATGAGAAAATCCGGGGCCAGTGGTTAAATCAAGAAAAACAACAAACATATTGAGTGGGTGGGAATTGACATGCTTTAGGGATTCATTTGAAATACAAGGGTTTAGTACATATCAACTCATGAACAATGCAACAAAGATAGAGGGGGTGGTGAACGGATCAGAGATATTTGCTATGTCGAAAGGAACAAAGAAAGTGGTCAGTCAATAAAAATAAAGACTTCGATTGGGAGTCAGTTATCATGTCAAGTGAAAGAACAATGGGCCCCAAGGTCAGAGCTAGTGGATTCAGTCAAGAAAGAGCAACATACACTTTGAGTGGGTAGCAATTGTTGTGCTTTGAGATTCATGAAAAACAAGGGCTTGGTAAATAGCAATGCAATAGATAAAGGGATGCGGGTTTGAACAAAGAAGGGGTATTTCCTGTGACAAGGACGGCAGAGGAAGTGGTTAGTCAGTAAACAGGCAAGATCTTCAAGTGGAAATCAGTTATCATGAGAAGCGAAGGAGCAATCGCCCTCAAAATTCAAGGCCACAAACCAACCACCACATTTTAAACTGACAAGATTTTCTTTGATTGAAACAGGGGTAGAAGTTTTGGAGAAATCCTCCGTAAGGAAATACAGGACCCAAACAGGTATGACGGGAAATTCTCAGGACCCTCTAGGAAAATGGAACTTAGTTTAAATTTCAAAAATATCATGAGAAATATAACTTGGCATAAAAAGGAATATAAGTTGGTTTCAAAGTTTGCATGTTTAGGATAGGATTCAATTAGGAGTTTTCAGGGCCCTCCTGGATAATGGGACGTAGTATTAAGGTCAGTCTGAATAACAAGATATAGTAGAAGTCGTACCTTTAGTAGATATAATTTAGATTAAAATTTTCTTTTAACTAAAAGTTGTCAGGACCCTCCTAGATAATGAGAAGTAGTTAAGACCTCTTTGATAACAATGTAGTGGAAGTAACACCTTTGGAAGATATAACTTAGGTTCAGAGTTGTCAGGACCTCCCTGGATAATAGGACTTAGCTTTCAGATTCTTATAATAGTTGGTAAAATAGTTCAGTTTCAAATTCTTATAATAGTTAGTAAAATAATTCAGTTTAACACTCACCCATGTGCCCAGCCATCAAACTGGGGCAGAAAATTTTCTTTGTATGTTTATTTTGTTGCAGTCAAGAGCCCACCTGGAGAACAAGGGAATACTTTTCAAGTTCAGCCGTCAGGAGCCAACCTGGAGAATAAGGGAATCCATTTCAAAGCTTCAGCAATCAGGAGCCCACCTGGAAAACAAGGGAATATCTTTTCAAACGCAGCAAGCAGGAGCCCACCTGAAGAACAAGGGAATATCTTTTCAAACGCAGTAAGCAGGAGCCCACCTGAAGAATAAAGGGAATATATTTTCAAATTTAGCAAGCAGGAGCCCACCTGAAGAACAAATAGAATATCTCTTCAAATGTAGCAAATAGGCACCCACCTGGAAAACAAGGGAAGTATAATCCAAATTGTAGCTTTTAATTTTAATATTTGATAATACGATATGCCTAGTCACCATACTGGGGCAGAAAGTTTTCTTTGTTTGTCTATTTTTGTCGTAATCAGGAGCCCACCTGGAAAACAAGGGAATACATTTTCAAGCATCGCAATCAGGAGCCCACCTGGAGAACAAGGGAATATATTTTCAAGCATCACAAGCAGGAGCCCACCTGGAGAACAAGGGAATATATTTTCAAGCATCGCAAGCAGGAGCCCACCTGAAGAACAAGGAAATACCTTTTCAAGTAATCACAAGCAGGAGTCCACCTGAAGAATGGACACATATCTCAAAATTATAGTAATCAAGCAACATCAGGAGGAATGGCAAAACATCACCAAGACAACAGCAAGAATTCCATTAGAAGAACACAAGATACAAGTTCAAGGCAACACAAGAGCAAGTTTGAAGGTATAGATAGGATTTCTTGTAACTCATAGAACATAGCTTAGGCTAGCTTCTTTTTATTTTTGACGATGTGATAAGGGGGTCATCAAGCAGTAACAACAGCAATAGCAGTGAAATCACAGCTCCTGGTAGTCCCAGCTACCAGACACTCCTGAACTACACTAACCTGATTCCTGTTTGGCCTAGGATATGTAGGCAACCTCTGAAGCAGGGTGCGGTCAACTCTTTCAAAAATGCTTCACACGGAATATGCGAATGGGAAAAAATCTCTCATTTCCGCTCACTTGTCTTTGCACAAAAGCTCTTCGTGTTTCCGGGCAAAGAGGGGCAGCTGTGAGCATGTGATTTTTGCCCTAAGTAAATTATTCCTAAAAAATCCAAACAAAATGATTTTTATTTTTACAATTTTGTTGATATTTTTTGCATTTTTGCATATGCATTAGGATTTTTAATTTCACAATTTTAGTATTAATTCATTTTGGAACAAATTAAGGAAAAATCAAAAAATAGCATTTTATTGGAATTTGCTATAAAATAGTTATTAAGTAGATTTTAGTTTTAGTATAATTGTAGTTTAATTTCACAATTTTTATAAATCAGAAAAATAATATAAATTTGGAAAATAGAAAATACAAATTGAAAATAAAATACAAAATGAGAAAGGCAAATAGATAAGAGAAAAAGGGGCTGTTAAATAAACTGGGCCATTTGCCCAAGCCCAAATTAGGTCACACGCCCCAGTCTAGGTCCAATTTTACCCTAACCCGGTCAGCCTCAACTAATCAAAACGATGCCGTTTGGCGTCGTTAAATCCCAACCATTGATCACCCATGATCCAACGGTCTCAGCCTGATCTCTCATAAACCAAACGACATTGTTTTGAGTGCTAAGTGAGTCTGAACCATCAAAATCGTTTGATCCAACGGCTGTGATCAAATAACATCATTTAATATGTATACAAAATCATTTCATTTTATCCGTTTCTTCATCTTTCCCCCTGTTCTTCCACAGACCCCACCGGAACCCTCGCCGGCGGGAAACATCACCATTGCCAACGACCTCCAAAATTACACCGTTGGTTCCCCATGAACTCCTCTTGCCACGTCTCTACTTGTTTTCCTTCGAATGTCACTCTATCTTGTCGAATATCCAATTTTGTCTCGCCGGAACACTATCTCCGGCGAACAACACTTCATCCAAATAATCACTAATTCACATCATAGACACGCCTGAATATCCACTACCCATTCCCTATATCCACTTGTCTCAAAACCCACCAGAAATCCTCAAATTTCAAATTCAAGTTTTCTGGTCAAGAATCTCCGGTCAATCTTTGGGGATTCATGACCGTAACACACCTAATAGGTGTTTTCTTTTAGAAAAACACACCATTAGGTATGTTACGGGTCATGAATCCTAAAGGATTCAAATAAGTTCTGCCCAAAAAGTGATCGAAACAAGCTAAAAAAATAAAAAGAAACCAAGATAAGTTCTTCAAATTCTTTTCTTTATTTTTTCTGTTTTAAGTTTCTTTAATTTTTGCATGCGTTTGTCTTTTATGTCTCATCATGTCTTTAATTGATTTCTGTTGATACTTTTGTTATTATTTTTATTAGGGTTTACTTAATTTCTGTTTTAAAATAGTATTATTAGGTTTTAATTCTAAAAATTGATACTATTAGGGTTTATAATTTTCAGTAATAGTTAGTATAAATTCTGATCAGTAAATAAATTCGATATCAATTTAAAGATAAATCAGTAATTAATTAGATCTTTATGTTCATTGGTAGTGATTTGAACTGCTCCTGTTTATTAATTTCTGATTGATAATTAGGATTGGTTATAGCTATTAGATTTTTGATTAGTAGTTGGTTAATCGTGGAATTTAAATAAATTAGGTTTGGATTAATGAATTCAGAAATAAAAAGGTTGATTAACAGTAAATTTACTCTAGTAAATTCAGTATAGTTTCAGGGGGTTTTTGGGGATATAAAAAGAGGTTAGTAGTAATTAACAAAAGGAAGGGAGGGTATTGTGGGTATAGTAAAATGGTTTAATAGTAATTATAACATAAAGGGTAATAAGGGCATAAAAATAGATAGTTTAGCAAATTTTAAAGTGAAGTGAGGGTAAATAAGGAATTACAATAGAATAGAATATTCTAGATTGGGGTATTAGTATAGTTCTTAATAAATAAGTGTAGCTAATTGTATTACAAGTTAAAAATAAAGGGTAGAATTGAAATAAAAGAGGGACTAATGTACGAATACTCAAATTTGAGTTTCCCTCCAACTTTACATCTATAAATAGGCATTGGTATGCCTTGTTTTACAAGGTTGGAAAATCTGAAAAATTTTCTCCAATCAATTTCTGTCTTTAGATCCAATTTCAAAACCTCAAAAACTCAAAAACATTAGAAAAAGAAAACATCCAAAAACTCTACTGTTACATTAAAAAGTTCAAGTTCAAGTACGATTTTAGCTGTTGAGTTCATATTTCTAGTCCTTGAAATTCCAGAAGTAATTTGTTACTTTTCAGTGGATTTGGTATTAGTTTGGTTGAATTTCCAGTCTGATTTGTTGATTCTCGCATCTGCTGGGTTTAACTTGGTTATATTTGGGTTCCTGTACTGTTTTGGTCATCTGGATGTGTGCTTAAGTTCTATAAGTCATCTCTGGGCATTGTGGAATTATTTTGGGTCAAAATTTATTCCAATTGTTGCTGGTTTTAATCCTGTTGCATTCCTGTTGTTACTGCGAGTTATCTCTCCTGTTGACTCCTCCTATTTCATTGTATTTTCGAATCCAGGTACACATTTGAACTTTCCTTGGGAAACCTTCAGCTGAGATGAAATGAAGCCATATTTTTTCAATTGTGTTCGTGTCCTGACATGCTTGGACTGTTAAATTTGTTTGAATTAAATCCTTATGTAATAATATTTGATTGTAAATTTGATTTGTAGTTCAATTCTGACTTAAATATAAACTGGACTGTATTATGGATACTTATTATAACCCTGTTTAGATTTCTAGTTTCAAACGTGTATTTTGAGGTCATAGATAATAGATACTGTGAGTCACCATTAATAATTGTAGGAACATAGTTTTAAAAAATGACTTCATACTTTGAGATGCTTATAGTAATTCATGTTATCTGATCCAACGCTACTGAATGTTAAATAATGTTTGGCTTCAGTAGTTATAAAATAGGTTCAAATGGTCTTGAATTTCAATGTGTTATTCAGTAGTTCTATTAGGAAATCACTGAAGTGAATGATATTTGTTCGAATAGCATATCGAAATTTGATAGTAAAACGGTTAGTTTTTTAAATGTCAGTTAGTTAATGCTAGTTCAAAATTCTGTGTTTCATATAGTTCACCTCTTTAGTCAGGTTAATTTTAAAATACCAAATTGCTTGAGTACTAATCCAGTAGTAGTAGTCTGGATAATAGACTGTTTTGGTTGGGCCATTAGTTGACTCATATACAATGTATAAAATCACATGGTAAGCCCGGCTTCAGGGATTTGATCCCTTAACTCGCATGAGCCCTGTTCTGTTCTCTCCGTTTGGGCTTGTCTCTGGCCTAGCACCTAAAAGTATTGAAATCCTGATCCAGCGTATGGATTGGGTTCCTTGAACTTAAGGTTAAAATGGTATTGGGCCTATTAGGTTTTTATTGGTAGGCTATGACATTTCTTAATAGCAACTAATTAGGACCTTTATTTTATTTTTAAGACAAACAAAAATAGAAAAATCATAATTGCTTTTAGGATTGACCTTTTAATAAAATGATGAGATGAGCCTCGCACAATTAAATATAAAAGGTGGGGCCCTCAATAATTGTTATATAAAAATAATTAGAATTTGGGAGGACCTTTTAGCGAGTTTTACGGTCTTCTCCAAAGATAATAAATACATAATTGCTTTAGGCACGTATTTTAATAATATTACCTTCCTAAATATGGGCGCACATTTATGTGACCCAAATCCAAATCTCAACGAAGTCAAATTGTGTTGACAATCACGGGTGCACTGGTGCGACGTGGTTCGAGATGTATTTTCACGACGTTGCAATTCTTATTAAAGAAAATAATTAAAAATAATAATAATAATAATAATAATAATAATAGTGGATTAATAATAAAAGCACATAAGTTAGAACATGTTTCAAAATCAGATAAAATCAAATACAACAGTTGAGCGAACGTGCTAGAACTACGGAACCCGGAAATGCCTAATACCTTCTCCCGGGTTAACAAAATTCCTTACTCGGATTTCTGGTTCGCGGACTGTTAACAAGGTCATATTTTTCTTCGGTTCGGGATTAAACCAGTGACTTGGGACACCATTAATCTCCCAAGTGGTGACTCTGAAACCTTAATAATAAATCTCGTTCTGACTGCCCTTTAATTGGAAAAACTCCTTTATGCCCTTGCGGGTGTAGCGTAAAAAGGAGGTGTGACAGCTCTCGGTTCAGAATGTCCGTCGAGATCGTATGCGACAATGGGAAGAAGTTTGTTGGAATCAAGGTGAGCAAATTTTGAGAATATCATAAGATCAAAAGAGTCTTATCAACACCCTATCACCCTAGTGGGAATGGGCAGGCGAATTCTACAAGCAAAACCATACTCCAAAACCTTAAGAAAAGGTTAACCGATGCCAAAGGAAAATGGAAGAAAATTTTGCCCGAAGTCCTATGGGCATATCGTACGACCTCAAAATCTAGTACCGGGGCCACCCTATTTCGTTGTTCTATAGTGCCGAAGCACTAATACCGGTCGAGGTGGGAAATCGAGTTTTACGTTCTGATATGTGATCGAAAAGTCAAATGGTGAGGCCATGAATATGAGCCTGAAACTATTGGATGATGAGGCCGCCCTTGTTGGCCGCCTAGAAGTAACGGATTGAATTGTATTATAACCAGAGATCCAACCTCCAACATTTCAATGTTGGGGACTTGGTGTTAAGAAAGGTGACACGGAACACCCGAAACTCAAATGAAGGGTGTGAGCACGTGATTTTTGCCCTATGCGAAATATTCCTATAAATTAAAGAAATAAAATTTTCCCAAATATTTGTAATTTTATAGGATTTTTGAAGGAATTTGTGTTAATTATTTCCATTTCTGTGCATGTTTACTTTTATTAAAATCATGAAAAATATAAAAATACCATGCATTGTATTTAGATTTTATTTCCATATTTTTAAGGTTAATTATAATTGTTCTAATAAAATAAAAATCACAAAAAATTGGCTCATTTTTACATTTATCTCTCTCTGGACCTCAGGGAGTTTTTCCAGAGCTGAATTGCGCGTGCACTTCTGCCAGAGCAGAATCACGTATGTACTTGATTTTAATTCTTAAATTAGTGATTTTTCTCTTTTAGTTTAGGATCAAGTAAATGTTTAAAGTTTATAATTAGATAATTAGCCTAATTTTATATTTTAGATTAATTTAGGATTTTTAATCAAATAAAAAAGAAAAAAAAAAAGAGAAAATAAAACAAAAAGGAAAGAGGAAATTGAAAGTGCAGTTTTAAAATTGGCCCAACTAATCCTAAGCCCAACTAACCCAATCTCTAAATTCTTTACCCGTTCCTACCCAAGCCCAAAATCCAGCTACCCGGTTCAGCCCCCCCACTTAACCAAACGACGTTGTTTCCTGTCCAACAAATCACATTCGTTGATCTCTTTTGATCGAACGGATGGGAACTGGCCCTATTTCTCGTATAAAACTGTCCAAACGCCCCTTTCCCATACCCATTCGACGCCCCATCCTCATTCAATCTCTATCAACCTGAAGAAACAAACCTTAGCCGCCCAAGAACCCCCCGCCGCCTCCGCCGCCAACCACTATCGAAAATCATCTCACGGCGGTTCTGGTGCTCCAAACACCCCCAAGTTAACACCACATAGTCTTTGTTCCCTCCCCTTTCTGAATCCACAAATATTTTATCCAAAATCCCCACCTAAATCCTCGAATGTTAGATCTAAAAATCAGAGTCTAAACCCTAATCCCTCCAAATCAATCCAAAATTTTATCAGCCCATCTCCTCACTCCCCTCACCCCTAATACCTTGCTGGTTCTCCTAAAAGGACCATCCAAAATCAAGTATTTTTATATCGAGAATCTGAAAACCCTAAAAGCCTCTACTGAGTGATTCCGGAAGTTCAAATGGTTCTGACCTACATGAGTCACTTGCTCTTAACAGGAGCAATTGATTCAAGTGGGTTTGATTTATTTTTCAAACCTTCCCTAAGCAGTTCAAGCTACGGGCAAGTCCTCCGAGTCCAATTTGTTTCTTACATCAGCCTAGGTAATTTCCTGCTTTGTTTCTATTTCTCTTTTCTTTGCCATTTTTCTTTGCTTTGATTATTCTTCATGTGTTTGTTTTGTTGGTAGCTGCATGATTTAGGTATTATTTTTGTTCAGAATTATTTATTTACTCTTGCCTTTAGAGATATAGACTAATCAGTAGTTTTTTTAGGGTTAATTTGTATTTTTTCTATCACAGTCATTGATTGATCAGTTTGTCATTTTAGGGTTTATTAATATTATGTCCAGTTAATTTAATTTAAAATGATGCATGTTAGTTTCATGTTGATCTTTTTTTCCTGATGCAATGATGTTAGTTGGTTCAATAGGTTTAATTCTTAGAAAATAGCTCATTAATTGGGAATTCTGGATTCATGTTAGGTTTAAATATTCTTTTTTTGTGTCATTTTTATTTCAAGTTCAATTATAAAAGAATTTAGGTTTAGTTAAAAGCTTAATTGAATTAGGATTTGTCCTGTTTGATCTTCCTTGTTTTTAATTCAGAATTTTGTGTTATTTGCTTTAGTTTGTAAGTGTTAAACAGTCCTAAGGTCTTAATTGAATAGATGAAACTTAGGAGGCTAATTTGGAAATAGGAAATCAGATTTTTAGAAGAGAAGCTTCTAGAATCTGGGGCAGCTGGCCCAATTTTAGCCAGCACAAATACTGGAGCCAATCAAAGGCTGCCAGTTGTCCCAATTCTTCTGAAAAGATACCTTGTGAGGGAATAATTCCTATTATATTTTCAGAGCACGTGGCACTCTTAAGGCTATATATATACCCCTTCTTTCACACAAAAATCAGAGAGGGATACCCTAAAAAATACCTTAAAAAAATTCTCTGCATTCCTTTCGTTAAGTTTGCCTCGAATTGCTTCCTGATTTTTTTTTGATTACTTAAAAGGCTTTTCATGGAATTTCTGATTTTCTGGGTCTAAAGAGGGTTCAAATAAGCTGAGTCATGTTGTTGGTTTGTTGCTTGGCTCATGTTTTCTTGCTATTGCTAAAATCCTCACTGCCTTTTGCTTTATTTTGACATCCAGGTACTTCTTGGACCATGAATGATATGTGAAGTGCAAGTTTAAAATATGTAGTCAAATTATGGAGATTTAATGATAAATGTTGTTTTTACTGAATTCTATTCACATGTTCTTTAAAGTTTATCTAGTCTATGTATTAATTTTAGATTTCCTTTTATGTGTTTCCACTCATTCATATTGCTGATTTTGCATTTCATCTTCAAGTTTGGTTTAGGATCTTAGTCTATTATGTTGTTTTGTGATTTGGCTGAGGGTCTTCATGATTGAGTATTTAGAATACTTAAGTGTTCTTTATTATGGGCCAAAATCAAGTGATGAACATTTTGTTGGTTTCGTTTAAATTTGTCTAGGTCAATGATAATTCTCAATGAGGGGTTGGTTCATGTCATGGTTCAATTAATTTAGGTCCTTTTAGAATCTGGTCTTAAGCATTTGAGCTCTTTTTAAGAGTTATAATTTGAGAAATAGGTTATATGTTTGATGACTATTGTATATTTCCAATTTAAATTGTTTAGAATTTCAGTACTGTTAAGATAGTTGTATATGTGAATTCAGCATAACTAATGAGTAATTTTAAATCCCAGATGTATATTGCTGACATTAATAGTAAAATAATTTTTAAAAGGTGTATAATATGGTTATTTGGGTATTGTAATTTTTGGGGCTTGCATATCATATTATTGTATATTTATGGGCTTTATTAAAGCCTTGGCATGTGAATTATCGTGGCCAAGTATTTGGAGTGTGGATCTGACCCAACTACATTCTTCTACTTGGGCTCATTTCGAGACCAAACCTCCTCAACTCTTAACCCCCCCCCCCCCCAACAGCCTGTTTGAATAATGAATTGGGCCTGGATATGTTGGCCCGCTTGGAAATGGGCGTCTGCCTGGCTACATTTCTGGGCTCATTTTTTAGCCCAGCCTTTCTTTTAAAGAATTTCTTTGGGCTTAAGCTCAAACAAAAAATTGGGCTTTAAATAATTAAAGGCCTAGCCATGCGCCTCAAACTTTTTTCTTTACAACTACAACTGCCTACTAAGTCTACACCAATTTTAGATAATAATATCATTAGACCCTTTCAATTAAGTGTAGTTACTTTTTAAAAAAAATTGAGGTGTGTCATCCTAATTAAATCATCTATGGCCCTCCCATTAAGAATTATAACTTAGATAATAAAAATGAATACTCATAGTTTGCTTTAGGCACATTTAATATATCGTCGTGATTGTGGACACGTTCGCGTGACATAATTATGATTATAAAAATAAAATCAGAGTATGCATTCGCGCAACTTCAATCAAACTTTCTTAATAATAACAAAGCTGTTGTTAATTGTGCACACGTTCGCGTGACATAATTTTTGACGCGCCAAACAAAATAGGTACACGTACGCGTGACTTGTTTTCAAGATAACTTTTTTAATTAAAAAGGGAAAATGCACATAGGTTCTAAAATGGGTAATTAAACAATTTGATTAATCCAAGTATAATCAAAGCGACCGTGCTAAAACCACGGAACCCTGGAGCGCCTAACACCTTCTCCCGTTTTAACAGAATTCCTTACCCGGATTTCTATGTTCGCAGGCCGTAAATAGAGTCTACTTTCCCGATTCGGGATTTTAAACCGGTGACTTGGGACACCGAAAATTATCCCAAATGGCGACTCTGATTTTAATATATATAATCCTGTTTTGATTGTCACTTAAATTAGAAAAAACTCCCTTATACCCTTCCGGGGTTGGTAAAAAGGGAGGTGTGACAGCTCTGGCGACTCTGCTGGGGATAAGAACTAATAACTTCTGGTTCAGGGTTCAAGAATTCGAGCTTGTTAATATGATCTATGTTTGGCTTTATTGTTTGTTGATATTACTGTATTTGTGGACCTAATGTATTAATTGCCGCTTATTTGTCGCTTTGATATATTTGAATTGTATTAAACTGTCTTATTACGCCTCCCTTCTGAATCTTCAAAAAAAATGGTGCACACCTTCGCATGGCCCACTTTTTCTGTTAGAAGTTATACCAAATAGAATGAGGTTGGGCTAGTAATAAGGCCGGGTAGACTTTTTAGCTCCCAGTACATTGCCCCCTCTTTGGCTCGAGTTGTCCACTCGGGTAAGCCAGGTCTAGAACACAAACCCAGGTTTAAACCTAGAATAATATAGCCTCATACCAGATCCCTAGTAGGAACATTTATTTGTGTCACGACCCAAAATCCACCGAGGGTCGTGATGGCGTTGGACACTGCTGTCAGGCAAGCCAAACAAAATACTTAATTAACTTCCAATTTTTATATTGTCTAAAATTATTTTTCTTTATACGTTAAATTACGAATAATAAAATTTACAGAAATAACCACGAAGTCTTTAACAAAACATAACATTTAATAATTCAAAATCCTCCCAGAACCCGGTGTCACGAGTGCATGAGCAATTTATAAGAAATAATGTAATACAACAATCGTCTAGAATATAATATTGGACAGAAATAAATACAGAAAACTGAAAGAGACTCTACCGGCTATGGATCGCCTCAAGAAGTGCAGCTCTCCTAAGTCTCTATGTCATCCGTGTTGCTACGCCCAGTAGGCCACTAGAGATTCATATGCATGTGCAATAAAAATGCACAGAAGTGTAGTATGAGTACAAAAATAACGTGTATCCAATGAGTATCCCGTCTAATCTCGAGAAGTAGAGACGAGATGGCGACTTCGACATTTACTAATGATCCAATGATGATATATCCATAATGTATTAAATCGTGAGTTTTTATAAACATGATTATAATTCAATTGGCTGAAGCAAATAAATAATTTTTTCTTTTATAGGAAATTATTCTTTTTCATCATTTATACATATATTCTTAAGCTAGAAAGAGGCAGCGACAACTTCAATAAGTTTCAAGGCAAGCAATATAAGCATGTGCAAATCATGCCGAGGTCGATGGCCCGCTCCAACAGAAATGTAAATTGTGCACTGCCGAGGGTCGAACGGCGTGAACCATAGATGCATCTATTTAATCTGCTGAGGCGTTCAGCCCGCTTCATAATTAAACACACACAGACAGTCAATAAGGAGTCCACACGGAGCAATTATCCAAAGAAAGTAAATCCTCTTTTAACCATTTAAGAAAAATGAAGTTTAATCCTTTTAGAAATTTATTTACTAATTCAATATGATTTAAGCAATTCAAGCTATCAATAAGGTCACAAATAATCCAAGTATAACATGCTCTTGGGTCCTAAACTTCCCGGACAATAGCATAATAATAGCTACTCACAGACTCTCGTCACCTCGTGCGCACGTAGCCCCTACAAATAAGAGCACATAACCAATTATTTTTACCTATGGGAACAATTCCCTCTTACAAGATTAGAAAGGAGACTCACCTCGCTCCGAAGGTCCATAACCGGCATTCCACGCCCTTCTTAACACTCGAATCGATGCACAATGCTCCAAAACTAGCCAATAATGATACCAATCCATTAATATATATAAACTTAATAATTCATTACAACCTAATTTATAACAATTCCTAACCCCGATCGAAAAGTGGAAAAAAATACCCTCGGGCCCACGTGCCCGGAATCTGAAACTTTTCGAAGATAAAAATTACCCATGGCCTCACGAACACAAATATATGATTTTCTCTAAATTTGATACCCAAAATCGTGATCAAAATCCAAGAATATTATTTTTCTAGGTTTTCCCTCAAACCTCAATTTCTACCAATTTACATGCTAAAATCCATAAAACAAAATCAATATATTCAACTCAAGATAAGTGGGGTTAGCTTACCTTTTCAATGATAATGAAACACCTCACTTGAAGCTCTCCAAAATCGCCCATACCAAGAGAAAAATGGATGAAATGAACCCAAACCCTAATTTTAAAGCACCCTTCTGCCTCCAGCAATTTCCGCACCTGCGGTCCTATGACCGTTGTCACACCCCCTTTTTCTGCTTTACTCCCCGTGAAGGGCATAATAAAGGAGTTTTTCCACTTTAAGGACAATCGGAACGGGATTTGTTATTTTTATTTTAGAGTCGCCACTTGGAAAATTAATGGTGTCCCAAGTCACCGATTGAATTCCGAACCGAGGAAATATGACTCTGTTAACAGTCCGCGAACCAGAAATCCGGATAAGGAATTCTGTTAACCCGGGAGAAGGTGTTAGGCACTCCCGAATTCCGTGGTTCTAGCACGGTCGCTCAACTGTTGTATTTGATTTTATCTAATTTTAATATATGTTCTACTTTTATGTGCCTTTTTATTAATCAACCGCTTTTATTTTTATTTATTGTTTATTTTTTGAAGAATTACAACGTCGTGAAAATGCATCTCGAATCACGCCGTACCAGTACGCCCGTGACTTTTAACACATTTCGACTTCGTTGAGATTTGGATTTGGATCACATGAAATGCACACCCGTATTAGGAAGGTAACATTTATTAACACACGAGCCTAAACCATCTACATGTTTATTAGCTTTGGGGAAAACTGCGGAATTCGCTAAACGGTCCATCCCGATTCTAAGTAGTTTGTAAGTAATTATTGAGGGCCCCGTAATTATGTGTGTGGTTTGGCGATGTGACGACCCGACCCGTCGTCTCAGGTATTACCGCCCTGTTTTCCCCTTATTGTATTGCTTTATGTTTCATTATCGGTATTGGGTGCGTTAGAATTTAATTGGAGTAATTTTATTAAGAAATGAGACACTTAGTCTCTTTTAAGAAGACTTAAATTGGAAAAGTCAACCGGATGTTGACTTGTGAGTTAGAGGGCTCGGAATTGAATTCCGATGATTCAGTTAGCTCCGGGTGATGATTTAAGGCTTAGGAGCGCAATCAGAAATAATTTTGGAGGTCCGGTGAAGAAGTTAGCCTATTTTGGCGAAGTTAGAATTTTGGCGAATTCCGGTTGATAGGTGATATTTTGATCCGGAAGTTGGAATAGAATTCCGAAAGTTTCAGTAGCTTCGTTAGGTGATTTTGGATGTGTCTGCAAATTTTCAGGTCATTCGGACATCGTTTTGTCAGGTTTTTGATTGAATGATGGTTTCGGAAGTATAGTTGAAACTTAGGCTTG
Organism: Nicotiana glauca; assembly: GCA_026770625.1. Classification (NCBI taxonomy): domain Eukaryota; kingdom Viridiplantae; phylum Streptophyta; class Magnoliopsida; order Solanales; family Solanaceae; genus Nicotiana; species Nicotiana glauca. The sequence goes on from MU746218.1 coordinate 48,967, forward strand.
AATCCGTCATAATTTGATGATTTTCGTGTTTAAGGATGTGTTTTTATGATTGGAACAAGTTCGTATGGTGTTTTAGAGTGGGTTGGTATTTTTGGGTTGAGGTCCCGGGGGCCTCGGGATGGTTTCAGATGGTTAAACGGAAGGAAATTGGTAAATTGCAGGTCTGTTGGGAAGCTTCTATTGTTTCCGCATCTGCAGTGGGTGAGCCGCATAAGCGGTCCTGCAGATGCGGCTCAGTGATCGCAAAAGCGGCCCCTTGGTGGCCTAGGAGTTTCCGCAGAAGCGGACCTTGTTCCGCAAAAGCGGTCTCCGCAAAAGCGGAGTAGTGACCGCAGAAGCGGTCTAGAAATTTATGGTTGGGACCGCAGAAGCGGTATATTGACCGCAAAAGTGGCTACCGCAGAAGCGGTCGTGGGTAATTGACTGAAAGACCGCAGAAGCGGTTATTTGGACGTGGAAGCGATACCGCAGGTGCGGTCAATGAGTCGCAGAAGCAAAAATCGCTGAGGGTTTAAGTGATCAGTGCATTGAAAATTTCAGAAGTGTAAAAACATTTGGGGCTTCGAACAAAGAGGGATTTTGGGCGATTTTGAAGAGGAATTCGTGGAGTATCATCAGGTAAGGACTCTTGGACCTAGATTATGTCATTATGGTGTTAAAACATGGAATTAATTACTGAAATTGGAGGAATCAAAATGTAAAAATGGAGGTTTTTGCTTGAAGCCTAAGAAATGATAAAATGATGATTTGAGGGGCCAAATGGACTCCGATTTTGATAAATTTTATATGTACGGACTCGTGGTGAGACGAAGATTCTGGAAATGTAAATTTCGTAATTTTTTGAGAAGCGGGCCCGAGGCTCGAATTTTGCTAGTTTCGAGATTTTTGTTATATTTCGATTGTTTTCGATTGGGTATTGTCCCATTTGCATATTGTAATGTATTCGCTCTGTTTTTGGCTAGTTTTGAAGCGCGTGGAGGCCAATTTGAGGGGCAAGGGCATCGCGAGCAAGGAATTTCATCGGTTCGACGTGAATAATACTTGTGAATGATATTCTGAGGGTTTAAAACCCCGGATTTTGCACATCCTAGTGCTGTATTGAGGTGACTT
>MU746224.1:0-16238 GCA_026770625.1 Nicotiana glauca
CTAGAAATCCTGCACATGAGACGGTTCGATGTTTCTGATTCAAGTCACCTAGATGCCATGCCTATAGGGTTTAACACTCAAATATGATATAAGTCATCTAGAAATTCTGCATACAGGGCTTAATGTTTAGTCATATTGCAAGTTACTAGAGATCCTGCCTATAGGACCTTAACATTCATATAACCAGTGCATATAGAAATCCTGCCTATAGGGAATGCATATGCGTTAGGCAAACTGTAGGGTAATCGAATAATCACTTCTTCTTACCAGTTCTTAACAGGCTTTTAAAATCAAATATAGATATCATGCCTATAGGATTTCGCATCAAACTCGTCCGATTCTTCTTAAGCAATAACAATCTGTTAACTGGTCCTTAACGCCTTAATGTTTTCAGCCTTAATCTTTTGACAAAACTCTTTTGAATCAGTATACATTTGAGTTCTTCAAACCAAAACCTTTGCTGAAATGGTTTCTTTCTAAAATTCTGCCTAAACATTTTCCAACTAAGTTTTGGTCTTCCTGAAATTGTCTTTAAAACAGTTCTGCAGCTTACTCTTTCCTTAAGTATTTCTGACTTTGGAATTCCTTCTATGGTTTACACTCATGATTCTTTTAGAATTTATTTCTAAAACTAACTGCAGTCTATACTTTCTGGCATCAGGCTACTTTTCTGAAACCAGTACTTTTCTAAATCACTCGCTTAAAATACCTTAAGTTCTGACAAGTGGATCCAAGTTGCCTAATGCGGGCTTCCTGTCTAAACGTATGTATTGAACCAATCCGCCCGCTGCTTAATTTTTAATTTTTAAAGACCAAACCAGTATGTGTAAAGGCATGCCAAACTATATGTTATCTGATTTATGGGGTTTATGTGAGCCTTGCCTGTTTGTTTGTTCATTCCCCCTACTTGTTACTTGCTTTTTGAATGTCGATTAGAATTTTTGTCCTTTAAATTCCACAAAGGCCCCATCCTTTTCTTCCCCTTTTAGGATTAGAAGTCCTAATACCCCGGGACTGATAGTTTGGGATGGTTAATAGCATGCAATAGGCAAACGATACCATTCCGTGCTCCAATACCTTAACTGGGTGGGAAAGTTAGACATGAATATGATGATTACACAATAACACTATGCGTACAATCAAGTGCCGGTGTTGTGAGAATGATCCATGTAATGTATAAACCTAGGACCCCCTTTCCTCTTTATTTGTTTAATAATTTTTTTCAGAATTTTTAAAAGTTGTCCAGTCTTTAACTTCCGTTCCTTGTACTTCTTTTAAGTTACTTGTACCAGTTATTTAACCCCTTTCCTTTACTTGCGTATCTCTTCTTTAATCACAAAAACTATTTCCTTCCAAATTTCAGCACTTCTAAATCTTTTTTACATTCTTATTTTTAAGCGTTTCCCATGTTTGCAATGCTTGTTTGTTTATTTATTTGCTTGCATTTTAAGTCACAATTGTAGCATGGGTGGAAACCACACTAGTGGATCTTGAGGGGTGCCTAACACCTTCCCCTCGAGATAATTTCAAGCCCTTACCCGAACTCTGGTTTTTTATCTTTATTTCTTTTAAAGTGTCCTAATGCACTATAATCATTAGGTGGAGACTCTCCAAACTCTCAAAATCCAATCCCCAAAATGGGAAAATAGTTGTCCTCCCAAAATGTCGTGAACCCGATTTCGCTCTTTAGAAAAAGGGGTTGTCGACACGAGATATTAGAGCTGAGACTCCTAGTATTGATTCTGTCCCAGTTGTGAGGTATTTTCCCGATGTATTTCCTGCAGACCTGTCGGGCATGCCACCGGACCAGGATATTGATTTTGGTATCGACTTGGTGTTGGGCACTCAGCCTATTTCTATTCCACTGTACCGTATGGCTACGGTACAGTAGAGCTAAAGGAATTGAAAGAGCAACTTTAGGAACTCCTAAAAAAGGGGTTCATTTGGCCTAGTGTGTCACCTTGGGGTGCACCAGTCTTATTTGTGAAGAAGAAGGATGGCACATACGTGCATTGATTATAGGCAGTTGAATAAAGTAACAATGAAGAACAATTATCCTTTGCCTCGTATTGATGATTTATTTGATCAACTTCAGGGAGCTAGTGTGTTTTCCAAGATCGATCTTCGTTCAGACTATCACCAGTTGAAGATCAGCTATTCAGACATTCCTAAGACAGCTTTCAGGACCAGATACGGTCAATATGAGTTCCTTGTTATGTCATTTCGTCTAACCAATGCCCCAGCAGCATTCATACATCTAATGAACAGTGTGTTTCGGCCTTATCTCGATTCATTTGTCGTAATCTTCAGTGATGATATTCTGGTGTATTCACATAGTCAGAAGGAGCACGCGGAGCATTTGAGAGTTGTGTTGCAGAGATTGAGAGAGGAGAAGCTTTATGCAAAATTCTCCAAGTATGAGTTTTGGATCAGTTCAATGGCTTTCTTGGGACATGTGGTGTCCAGCGAGGGTATTCAAGTTGATCCAAAGAAGATAGAGGCAGTTCAGAGTTGGCCTAGACCATCCTCAGCCACAGAGATTCGTAGCTTTCTTAGGCTGGCAGGCTATTATCGCCGATTTGTTCAGGGATTTTCATCCATTGCATCGCCCCTGACCAAGTTGACTCAGAAGGGTGCACTATTTGTATGGTCAGATGAGTGTGAGGAGAGCTTTCAGAAGCTCAAGACAGCTTTGAGCACAGCTCCAGTGTTGGTGTTGCCATCAGCTTCAGGTTCATATATCGTATATTGTGATGCTTTGAGAGTTAGGATCAGTTGTGTATTGATGCAGGAGGGTAGAGTGATTGCTTATGCTTCTCGTCAGTTGAATCCCCACGAGAAGAACTACTCTGTTCACGATTTGGAGTTGGATGCTATAGTTCATGCATTGAAGATTGGGAGGCACTATTTGTATGGCGTATCTTGTGAGGTATTCATTGATCATCGCAGTCTTCAGCATTTATTCAAGCAAAAGAATCTTAATTTGAGGAAGCGGAGATGGCTAGAGTTACTTAAGGATTATGATATTACTATTCAGTATCATCCGAGAAAGGCCAATGTAGTGACCAATGCTTTGAGCCGAAAAGCGGTGAGTATGGGAAGTTTGACGTACATTCCAGTTGGGGAGACCCTTTGCAATTGATGTTCAAGCCTTGGCCAATCGGTTTGTGCGATTAGATATTTCATAGCCCAGTCGGGTGTTAGCTTGTGTGGTTTCTTGGTCTTCCTTATATGATCACATCAGAGAGCGCCAGTATGATGATCCGCATTTGTTTGTCCTTCAGGACAGAGTTCAGCATGATGATGCCAGAGATGTGACCATAGGTGATGATGGTGTATTGAGAATGCAGGGCCGGATCTGTGTGCCCAATGTGGATGGGCTTAGAGAGTTGATACTGGAAGTGGGAGAGGATCACTATGGATTTCGTGAGTGGCCTTCCTCGGACTTTGAAGAAGTTAGATGCTATGTGGGTGATTGTGGATCGGCTGACCAAGTCCGCGCACTTCATTTCGGTGTGTACTACCTATTCTTCGGAGTGGCTGTTAGGGATCTTTATCCGGGAGATTATTCGATTGCATGGTGTTCCAGTGTCTATTATTTCAGATAGAGGCACTCAGTTTACTTCCCAGTTTTGGAGGACTTTTCAGCGAGAGATGGGCACTCAGGTAGAGCTGAGCACAGCATTTCATCCTCAGATGGATGCACAGTCCGAGCGTACTATTCAGATATTGGAGGATATGTTGCGTGCCTGTGTTATTGATTTCGGAGGTTCTTGGGATCAGTTTCTACCGCTTGTAGAGTTTGCCTACAACAACAGCTATCAGTCCAGCATTCAGATGGCACCGTATGAGGGTTTGTATGGGAGACAGTGTAGGTCTATAGTTGGTTCGTTCGAGCCCGGCGAGGCTAGGCTACTGGGTACAGATTTGGTTCAGGATGCCTTAGAGAGGGTGAAGGTGATTCAGGAGAGGCTTCGTACAGCGCAGTCGCGTCAGAAGAGTTATGCGGACCGGAAGGTTCGAGACGTATCCTACATGGTTGGTGAGAAGGTCTTGCTGAAGGTTTCGCCCATGAAGGGTGTTATGAGATTTGGGAAGAAAGAAAAGTTGAGTCTGCGGTTCATTGGACCTTTTGAGGTACATAGAAAGATTGTGGAGGTGGCTTATATGCTTGCCTTGCCGCCCAGCTTGTCGAGTGTGCATCCAGTTTTCCATGTTTCTATGCTCCGGAAGTATATTGGGGACCCGTCCCATGTTCTGAATTTCAGTACGGTTCAGTTGGGGGGTGATTTGACTTATAATGTAGATCCAGCAACTATTTTGGAGCGACAGGTTCTAAAGTTGAGGTCAAAGGATATAGCTTCAGTGAAGGTGCAATGGAGAGGTCGGCCCATGGAGAAAGCTACCTGGGAGACCGAGCGGGAGATGCGAAGCAGATATCCTCACCTGTTTGAGGCTTCATGTGTGTTTCTTGACTCGTTCGAGGATGATGTTTCTTTAAGTTGGGGAGGATATGATGACCCGACCAGTCGTCTCATGAGTTACCACTCCATTTTTCCCATTTCTAGTTTTTTATGCTTCGTTATCCATATTTTATGTGGTCGAGTTGATTGGGTTGCGTTTGAAGTGGTTTTGATAAGAAATGAGGCACTTAGTCTCTTTTAAGAAGGCTTAAGTTGAAAAAGTCAACCGGACGTTGACTTATGAGTTAGAGGGCTCAGATGTGAATTTCGATGATTCGGTTAGCTTCCGGAGGTGATTTGTGACTTAGGGGTGTGATCGAAAGTGGTTTTGGAGGTCCGGTATAAAATTAGGCTTGAATTGGCGAAGTTAGTATTTTGGCAACTTCCGGTTGATAGGTGAGATTTTTATCCGGGGGTCGGAATAGAATTTCGAGAGTTGTTGTAACTTTGTTAGGTGATTTGGGATATGTGTACAAAATTTCAGGTCATTCGGACGTGGTTTGGTTGGGTTTTTGATAAAAAGCGTGTTTCGAAAGTTTTAGAAGAACTTAGGCTTGAATTCGATGTTATTTGATGGTTTTGGTGTTTTTTGAAGTGTTTTGACGATTGAAACAAGTTTGGATGATGTTTTAGGATGTGTTAGTGCTTTTGGTTGAGGTCCCTGGGGCCTCAGGTGCATTTCGGATGCCCAACGGGTCATTTTTTTGTAACTTATTGAACTACTGGTTGCTAGTATCTGGTTTCCTTCTTCGCGAACACGAAGGGTGCCTCGCGAACGTGAAGAGGAAAATGGGAGGTTGTTAATTTTGGCCTTCGCGAACGCGAAGAGGGCGAACATGAAGGAGTGGGCTAAGGTTCTATGCGAACGCGGGAGAGTAATCGCGAACGCGTAGAAGGAAAATTGGGCCTGGGGTCATTTGGCCTACGCGAACACGAAGGGCCTGGGTAATTGGACTTCGCGAACGCGAGGCTTGTTATGCGAACGCGAAGGGCCTGGGTAATTGGCCTTCGCGAACACGATACTTGGAACGTGAACGCGAAGGGTCTGAGGAGTTGGTCTTCACGAACGCGACCTACTGTACAAGAATGTGAAGAAGAAAAGTTCTGGACAGAATGTTAAGTTCTGAAAATGGGTCCATTTTTTATGATTTGGAGCTCGAATAAACGGGATTCGATGCACGTAGAGGCCAATTCGAGGGGCAAAGGCGTCGCGAGTTAATGAAGTAGCTGGTTCGAGATTCAGGCATAGCATATTCCCATCCCTGAGAGCTGATCCTTCTAGTCCAAGCGGTGTTTTTTAGAGATTTCGAGGTAGCTGTTAGCGTCCGCAGCCCCCGTGACTCCTTTATATTATTATTTTCATGTTATTCGAACTATTGTATCGTATTTCGTATTTAGTAGACTTGTGTGAGGATTTCTTAGTTGCTCATGACTTGTGACACCCCGGTTAGGGCTGTGTTGGGTTGGATTTTTGCATTCTTATCTATACTTCCCGCTATTTGGTGCTATTACACCATGATTACACTATAATTGTATTAAATAACTATTTTGAAAGGGTAAATTGGGTTGACTGGCTAGCCTTGTCTTCACGAGATGCGCCATCACGATCAGGTTCGGGATTTGGGTCGTGATAGAAAGTTATAACAACGCAAATTGAACTCATCCAGTAGACTGTAGTTTTGGTTAAAAGTCATAACAAAAGTGTCAAATGTAGGACAAAAACTTTCGCTCATCACTAAATACACCAAATAAACAAAAGCTTTACGACAAATACTATCGAGTCCAGGACAAAAACTTCAGCTTATCAATTGCTGAAGTTTTTAGAAATGAACTAAATAACTTCAGTACATTGAGCTGAAGTTATTTGAAAAAGTTTTAGGACAAAAACTATCGAGTGCAGGAGAAAAACTTCAGCTTATCAAGTGATGAAGTTTTTAGAAATGAACTAAATAACTTCAGCACATTGTGCTGAAGTTATTTGAAAAAGCTTTAGGACAAAAACTATCGAGTGCAGGAGAAAAACTTCAGCTTATCAAGTGCTGAAGTTTTTAGAAATGAACTAAATAACTTTAGCACATTGAGCTGAAGTTTTAGAAAATGAATTCAACAAACTTGAGCCTGTTTCAGCATTAATTGCATAGTACACATGAGTGAACATAATAAAGATAATTAAAGTAGTAATTATACTCCGTTGGGGTTATGTGTTAGTGTAATAATTACATTCCTATCACATTCATACACGCTTTTCTTTAGACAACGTTTAAAATTCCTCTTTGCTTTTTCATATACCATGCAGAAGTTTTTTCTCCCTATAAAAGCACGCTATACTTTGAGAGTTTATTCACTCAAACAAATATATTCTAGCAGACATAATATACAAAAAGGAGAAAAATAAATGTTGTAATCAGGCAAATAGTAGAAGAAATCAAGCAAAATATTATAGAGGCCTTTGAGGTGAAACTGGATGAGCTCATAGACAAATACGACAGGGAGCTCGAAGAAATCAACAACAAGCTCGATACACTGGTGATGTAGGCAAGATTTGATAATCTTGCTGGTGAAGATGCTCGTCCATCTGGTAGTGACAACGATGATGATAATATGGACAATTAATTTTTCTTTTTGTTATTTTTGTTATTTATGTTAATTTATCGTTTTAATGTTTAATGAAATGTTAAGTTTTTGTTATAAGGTTTTGTACGTTTTTTCTAATATTAATTCGATTTAATGTCAATTTTTAATTTAGCCAATGTAGGAGGAAAACTTCAGCTCCTCCTGATGAAGTTTTTAAACAATAACTAACAAACTTCAGCACCTAGTCCGAAGTTTTTGGTGTAATACGATTTTTTAATTTAGCCAGTGTAGGAGGAAAACTTCAGCTCCTCCTGCTGAAATTTTTAAATAATAACTAAAAAATTTCAGCACCTAGGCCGAAGTTTTTTTATGCAATATGAAATTTTAATTTAGCAAGTGTAGGAGGAAAATCCGTCCGCTGAAGTTTTTAAGTAATAACTAAAAAACTTAAGCAACTATGACGAAGTTTGTTTATGCAGTATGAAATTTTAATTTATATTTTATTATGTTTTACTTAGTGTAAGAGGAAAACTTCAGCTTTCAATTATTAACAAAAAAACTTCAGCAACTATGCCGAAGTTTTACAACAATCATATAATGTTTTAATATAATTTCTTCTTCGTTGTGTTTTTGCTAGCTCGTTAACTAAATAACTTCAGCTTAGAATGTTAGAATTCATTGTCAAACAGATTTAGAATTGCAAATTCAGCATATCAGTGAAGATGCTCAAACAACTTTAATCGATCAATCAGAAAACATATAATTCAAAAAATACTTACAATGTATTTGAATTTGAATGCGAGACGCGATCTCCGGAGAGATGGACTGATGGAGAAGATACGGAGGAGATCTAAAATTTAAATCTGGGAATACGGAGGAGAGACAGACTTTTATATGTTTTGGAAGGGGTATAATAGTCATATTATTACAAAATTTTTGTTAATTGGTTACGAAATCAATAATTTTTAAAAATAGGGTATAGGTTAAAATGTGGCATAAAAATAGAGTACGGCTGCAAATCCTCCTCTTCAAGAAAGACATTTGTAAACAATGGGCTTCTTTTTCATTTGGGCCGAGGCCCATTAACGTGACCCGCCAGCATACAACTTCACTTTGGGAAAATTCTTGTTTTGCGCTCTCTCTCTCTTCTACGGCTATTTTGCTAACATCTCCAGCCTCCCTCGAATCAACGGCACAGGCCACAATAAGGTCACTTCTCTTCTTTTCCTCTTTTAATAGTATATCTGAAATAAAAAGGGATGAAGAAACGGCTCACAACATTCCCAATATATATAGGCCGTGTACGCTGTAGCAGCAAATTCCCAACATAGAACTGTGAATAAATGCTATATTTCTCTTTGAGTATTTCCTTTTTCTTTATTGTTCGTTGTAGTTTTATTATCTTATTTTTATATTGTAAAATTAAAATTGCTAACGAGTAGCAGCAGCAACATAGAAGTGAAATCCGAAAACGTCTCAGAAGCAAGTTGGATTTTTGTTGGCTTCATAAAAAAAGCTAAAAAAACTACCAAGCTCGAAATATGTGTGTGTATGTGTGTGTGAGAGAGAGAGAGAAGTTTATATTGATTTTTTTATTATTGAAATTGTTAGTTTAGTTATAAATTCTTTTTCTTTTATTATTTGTGTTAGTTTAGTTAGATTATAAGCTCTTGTTCTTTTTCTGGTTAGTTAAATTTATTTTGTGTTGCATTTTTTTTGGTTTGTGTTACATTCGAATTCCGCAACCTATTGTTAAGTAAATAACTTTTAATTTCTTAGAGAATATGCACAATCAACTCACATTTTTCAGTATAACTTTTGCTTGCAAATTGATGAGATTATTGGAGTTATTTATATCGTAATGAATTTAGCTAAAAGTTGTCTCTAATTTTTGTTTTGTAATCAATTATTAGTGTCTCCACTTGCTAAGGTTGCTGTAATTCGTGCAAAACGTTTTTCTTCTGGTAGGCTATAGGAATTTGTAATTCAATCTATCTATGGAAACTGATAAATGGACAAGTTTTATGGAAGGAACTAGTGATTCTGAAGGTTATGGGGAGGATCTTGATGATGATGACATTTGTTGTGCATATGCATCCACCGATATACCCCAGTTGCAGTTCAGGTTTCATTTCGTGATATAGAAGCGTATTTTCTTGTTCCGAATTTTATCTTTATTTATTAAAAATAAACTTGCTAAAAGCAATGTGAATGTGCATATTTTACTTCAGGAAAGATATTTCAAGATCACGGTGGCTTGACCAGTTTGGTATGGCTGAGGTTGTGGAGAGGAAGGGTGGATTGTGGACAACTACTGGGATAGTTCGTAATGGCAAGATATACTGCTTCATTGAAGAGATTTTATAGGTGATGAAAATTCTATTTTTGTTACTTCCTTTTAGTTGAAGAGTTAAAACTATTACTTTGAGTTGAGGCATAATTTGAAATAAGCTATGAGAAAAATAAGAACAGAGGACATCGACTTTGTTTTCAGAATATTTGGCCAGAGTTCAAATAATTGATCCTGTTTGGTTGAGAAGAGAAAAGAACGTATTTTTCTTTAATATCTTAACAAACCTCGAAAGGCTAATTATATATCTTGTTTTTATAGGCTGCAAAAGTGAAAATTGAATAATTTGGTTAATAATTTTGGATACTTTTTATGTTGATCTTTTCCTCATCAATGGCTATGGCTGATTTTGGTATAAAATTTGGATACTCCTGAGTGATATTTTAATTACCTCTCTGAGTTATGCTTGTGTATTTTAATTGCACACTCGTTTATTGCTTCAACATGTTAGAAAGAGTAGTCTGGGTGGAGAAAGAGAGTAGAAGCAAATGGATAAAATCTATAAGTAGACAGATAACAAGTATTTAATGGTCAGTTTGTCATTTGACATATTTATTTGTATGAGGAACTGATATGAAAATTTATGTTTAATTTGAGATTTTCTCTTCTGCAATTGCCTGTGTTTAAAGAATGAAACTGCTTTTTCATGTAGATATCTTGCTGAAATTGGGGCTCTGCATCTCTTCGGTAATGATGACGCACCCCTTTCTCTGGAACACATCTCAGCAAGGTTGCAGAAGGAAAAAGTGGATGTTCCTTGGAATACTTTGAAACATATAAGCACTTGAAATTTCTTGGTTATATAGTCGGGCGTCATGGTATTCCTTGGTCAGTGAGAAGGTCAAAAGTAAATTGTGCTATTAACCAAGACTCGACGGAGACTGCTCAAACTGGAGATGAAGAATCAAGAAACAACGTTCTCATCTCTGAAATGTTTAGTAACATGCAAATTGGTGGACTGAAACTAGCTTTTGACGTTTACCCTCCTAATAGCAGATTCAGAAAGTCTGCTCCTGGTGATCCCTATTTTGTACTTTGCCTTGCTTGGTACGGTACCTAATTAATGTCGTTCATTATATTATAGTGCTTACTGTCTATTGAAATTTTCTGAATCTTTGCGTCCTACTCCCTCCGGTTCATAATAAGTGTCCAATTTTCTTTTAGCACACCCATTAAGAAAATACTAAATTCTATACAAAAATACTTACTATGACTAAACGACCCCTAATTAAATATTTAATGTAAGGAGTGAGAATTTTTTTTAGGGATACGTATATAGGGGTTATTTTGTAAAAACAAATTGAATTCTTTCTTGATTACATAAGTGGACACTTATTTTGAACCAAAATAAAAAATAAATTGGACACTTATTGTGAACCGAAAGGAATATTATTTAGCTAATTATAAGGACTTGTAGTTCAGCAATTCTATGGGTGAGCATTGCTGAATGTTTAAGAGTAAGATAGATTTTCCAGCTTGGATGATATTCATACAGAAGTAGTACTAGGTTTTTATGTTTCCTATTTATTCCTTACTCCTGACCTATCTGATTCCCTGCACTGTTTTGTATGACCTTGTTGATCCACATTAACAGTCGAAGTAGCTTATTTTATGTGTGATATATTTTTCTTGGGCAGTGAGTATCCACCTTCCAAAGAAGAAATCGAAGATCTTGAGAGACATTCTCATGGTGTTCCTTTGAAATTCTGCCTGGTTGAGCATGGGCGTGTAAGCTTTTTCTCATTCAACAAAGTTGAGCTTCCTATCCTTTCATGATCCCTTCAAGTAACAACAACAAGAAGAACAACCCAGTAAAATCCCACAAGTGGGGTTTAGGGAGGGTAGTGTGTACGCATACCTTACCCCTACCCCGAGGGAGAGGAGATGTGGTTTCGGATAGACCCTCGGCTTTTATGATCCCTTCGAGCAATGAATGCAAATCTTGGCATGCCCTGAGAAGAGCTATGGTACAATTATGGATTTTAAGTTTGTTGATTGATGTTTCACCATTATGTAATTGCAACACATTATTCCGACAAAAGTATGTTTGACTGATGAAGGTGGACCTTGTCTCCTGTGTTATACAAGTCTTATGATCTTATCTTCTCTTCCCTCAATGTTGTTAAAGTGAAGGTTGATACTAAGGGTGTGTTTGGTATGTCCAATTTTTTCATGTTTTGTTGGCTTAAATGTTCTGGAAAATATTTTCCTTATGAACTCATTTTCCTCAAAAATATTTTCCAAAATTCCTTCTCAATCTTTCTCACCCCCTCTCCAAAAAAGACTTCTTTTTTTAAAATTTAAAATTTTCCGTTATCACCCACCCTACTACTCCTCCACCCCATCCCACCCCATCCCGCATTGTTTAACTTTTTAAAAAAAAAACCGGGAGGAGGGGGTAAGAAAGTTAGGTAATTTGGAGATTGTTCACACACAGATCAAGAGGTAATCAATAACTAGTCTAAAAGATCTCCATTCTAAACTTATTCTCCTATTTGTCTTCCATTTCTATGACTAAGAAACACAAAAGTTTTGAATTTCAGTTTTAACTTTACATGTGCAATATATGTATAATTATGTATAATTTGTATAAATTTATATATGAAATATATAATAATGTATAACAAAAAAATAAGTGGAAATAAGAAAAGAAGAAAAAGAGATGAAAATGTTGAACTTTTATGGAGGTCTATTATATAACGATAATGTATTATACACTGAAAAATATATAATTATAAAATAATATACACAAAAAATACATATTAGAGTTGTGTTTGGACATAAATATAACTTTTGGCTGTTTTTAAATTTTTGTGAGTGATCTAAGTGAAAATTTTGAAAAATAATTTTTTTGAGTTTTTCAAATTTTCGAAAAATTTCAAAATTCATCTTCAAGTGAAAATTAAAAAATTTATGGCCAAACACTAATTTCGAAAAAAAAGTAAAAAAAAAATCCAAAAAAAAAGTGAAAAATTATTATGTCCAAACGGGCTCTTAGAGAGCGTTTGGGCAAAAGAATTGTAAAATTCCAAAAAAAGGTGAATTTTTCTAAGTGAAAATGGTATTTGGAAACTAGAGTTGTGTTTGGACATGAATATAATTTTGGGTTATTTTTTAATTTTTGTGAGTGATCTGAGTGAAATTAAAAAATAGCCTTTTGGAGTTTTTCAAATTTTTAAAAATCCCAAAATTCATCTTCAAGTTAAAATTAAAAAATTTATGGCCAAACATTGATTTTGAAAAGGAAAAAAAAATACCTTATGTCCAAACGGGCTTTTAGTTTATTCCGCTACTACACCTCCATTTCAACGCCAAAATTATTATAAGAATTTCTTAGGGAAAGTTAGATCTGAAAATTAAAGATGAGAAAAGATAGAGATGTAATTCTTCTTTAAGCAAGATAAGTCACTTGGAAATTGTAAGAGCAAATTCTTTGATTGACTTCGTTGTCGATCCAATGAAATTTACGTTAAAATAGCACGGGCTAACCAGTTTTCGGACTGATAATTAAAAAATAGCAATGTTTGCAACGTCATTGAAAAATAGCCACTATTTTGCTGCAACGTGAAAAGTTCCAGCATAATATACTGGAGATTAGTGCATTTATGTATGTACCTCCAGCATATTATGCTGGAACTCCAGCACACGGAAAGTTCCAGCATAATATACTAGAGATTGTAGTACCTGTTTTTGAACCTCCAACATATTATGCTACAACTCCAGTATATTATGCTGGAAGTTCACATGTAAAGAATTCGAACTTCACTATATTATGCTAGAATATTTTTCGAATTTTGAATAATATTTTTCATTCAGATTTTTCTTTACATAAAAAGTAGCTAAATTTCGATTACTTGTAAAAACTGTAACTATTTTTCAATTACCACTTGTAAATCTGGCTATTTTTTAATTTTGCCAGAAATTTACGGAAAGAGAAGAAAATGGGTAAAGAAGGTTGTCCAATTCTCTTCTTCACGTTGGATTAAAGGATAAAATCTTTTTACAAATTATATATAAAATATGCCATTTCAAATAAGATTTAAAAATATGGGCTCATTTTGATTGTGAGATTGAGCCGACTAACATAAGATGTGTTTTTGTTTTTGAAATTTTACCTCTATAGCAAAGGTGTACACTATTTTTATTATAAAATCAAAATCATTTTAAAATATAGTATATTTTTTGTAATAAATGTGAATATTACCATAACAAACCAAATGCTTTACATCCTAAGAGCATCAAGTGTACTAGCTCGACCCAGTACAACAAGACCTCAAAAAACAAAACCTTCTAAATACAAAACTTCATCCACTATGAAAGAAACGAAAAGTCCACAGAACTAATGCCTAACTACACAATCTTTGTATCAACAATGGACATTGTTTTGCTCTTCCGGACTCTATATATATGCTCATTCTTTCTGCAAGCTCCTTCTTTATTTGACCTACATAGAAATCCATGTTTAAATTGATTTGTCTAAAAAAATTCCAATTCCTAGCTTGCCAGGTATGGTATACTATTGCTCATATGAGTGCTGCTGCAACTTCCTTCCTGAATTGCTTCCAATGCCTCTTTCTAATCCGTTGAAGAATCCACGGTACTGCCATGTCTGGTAGTCTGATGACAGCCCAGCTAACTATTTCATCTCTTATATTTTTTTACCCAATAGCAGTCCCCAAACATATGTTGTTGTGTCTCTAAGACTCCCAAGTTACACATACAACACTCAGCATCTCCTGTGATTGGAATGTGCATTTGTATCAGTCTCCCCTTTGTTTGCATTTTTTGTTGTTGTTGCTAACAACACAAATTTAATTCGATGTATGTGATATTATTTTGGCAATTTGATCGCACGAATAAGCCCGTAGGATATTTTTGAGGTTGTCTGTATATTTAGTTTAGAGCCCCGAGGGCTCGGGTGAGTTTTGGATAGGCCACATGTGCATTTTTAACTTTGAAAAATAGCTGTTGTGTTTCTGAGCTGCAGGCTTCACATTTGCGAAACCATTCTCGCAAATTCGAGCAATGCATTGAAAATGCGAGATTTGGCCTGGGCAGCCTTCTTCGCAAATGCGAAGTTGCCATCGCAAATGCGATACCCGCCCAAATCCTCTGTTATCGTAAATGCGATATATTCTTCGCAAATGCGAATGTTTGGGATTTCTGAAGGGTTCGCAAATGCGTACCCTGTTTCGCATTTCCCAAATCTGCAGAGGTCGGGGTTCGCAATTTCCACATCTAAGACCTGCAATTTTATACTTGGCCGATTTTAAACCCCATTTTTCATATTCTCTCAAACACATACACGCTTGGGCAATTTTTCAAGAATTTCTTCTCCTCCAAATCAATTTTAAGTCATTTTTAACTAATTTTCTTCAATCATTAATATTTTTTAACATGATTTCAACTTAAAATCAAAGATTTTCATGGGAAAAATTGGGTGTTTTGGGTAGAACCTAAGTTTTAAAAAAATTAGGTATTTGGACCTCGATTTGAGGTCCGATTTTAAAATAAATTATATATTTGAGTTCGTGGGGGAATGGATAATCGGATTTTGGTTCGAACCTCGGGTTTTGACCACGTGGGCCCGGGGGCGATTTTTGACTTTTTAGGTAAAACTTTGGAAAACTGATTTTCATGCATTGGGGTTGATTCATTCAGCGTTTATTGATGTAATTAAGTAATTTGTGATTAGATACGAGCGAATTGACGGTGGAATCAAGGGGTAAAGCTATAATCAAAACTTGAGTTGTGTTCGAGGCATCGAGGTAAGTGTTTGGTCTAACCTTAGCTTGAGGGATTAGAAGTCGAGTCTTATTTGCTACGTGATTATTGTTGAGTACGATGTATAGGCATGATGACGAGTATCTATACGTTGGTGTCTAGCATGACCGTGAGTCTTATAATGTGATTTTCATGATTTTGTTGAATAATCTATGCTTTAGAAGTGATTTCTATTTGTTGTGAAAAGTTAAGGAAGTAATTGGGACTTGTGAATATCGTGGAGCAATGGCTCAAATTATATTACGAATTTGTGAAAGTAAGTGTGTTGATTGAACCCTTTTGGAGCATTGGCTCAAGTGGTAAAGCGAGTTGTGAAGTAAAAGTGAAAGAGAAAGAGTTATTAAATTGTTCCCTTCCCGGGATATTATTGCTTATTTGGTTATCTCCCTTGCTGGGATGTTAATATTATTGATGTTGTTCCCTCGCGGGGATTTAATTATTTAATTGTTGCTCCCTTGCCGGGATTCCTATTGTAATCTTGTTTATTCTGTCGCCCCATTGTTGTGATTGTTGTTTGGGTGAGGAATAGTAATAAAGAACGAAGGGTGATGCCGTGCATTGTTGTTTTGTGAGGGAAAAGTATAAAGCACGAAGAGTGACGACATGTATGATTGTGAGGAAAGAGTGTAAAGCACGAAGGGTGATGTCGTGTCGCACTGTCACGACCCGGATTTCCCATCATCGGGATCGTGATGGCGCCTACTCGTGGTAGCTAGGCAAGCCAACTTATTTACCTTTTCATCACTAAATAATTATCTTAACAGTCTATAGCATTAATATAAAATATCAATTCTAATGAGAACAATAGCGGAAGTCTGTCTGATAAATACGAATCAAAATACGGAACAGTTAAATATATCGTCTACCCAAGATTTGGTATCACATTACTCACGAACTTCTAAGAATAAACTAAATACAAAGGTCTGAAAGAAATATAACAGTTGTCTATCTCGAAACGATGAGGCAACAGTCAATAAGAAAAAGCATAAAGAAGAGACGTCGGGCCTGCGGACGCCTGCAAGGCTACCTCAGTCTCGTGATAATGAAATCCTGCTCCCGTACTACTG
>MU746224.1:17358-31600 GCA_026770625.1 Nicotiana glauca
GAGGGGGAGACATACTATGGGGAGATATAATCTCTACAGTAATCCCAAATAACAAACTAGAACAACTTAGATTCACAATGAACAAGGAAACAATTCTCAATACAAACACACAGTATCAATAACTGTTGCGGCGTGCAATCCGCTTCACAAATATCACTGTTGCGGCGTGCAACCCGCTCCACAAATATCACTATTGTGGCGTGCAACCACACAACCCGACCTTCATATATCATTGTTGCGGCATGCAACCCGATCCTCAATATCATTGTTGCAGCGCGCAACCCGATCCTCAATATCATTGTTGCGGTGCGCAACCCGATCCTTAATATCATTTACAGTCTGACTCCCCAAAACAACAGTCACAATTAAGGGGCATAAAAATAAGCAGTTATTTGACAAAAATCCCGGCAAGGGAAAGAACCAACAATTCAACCAAATGTCCCGGCAAGGAATAATTAACAACGCTTGCTCTTTCTTACTTTTCTTATCTTTTAATTCACTCTACTATTTTGAGCCCACGCTCCAAAGAATCAAGTCGTTTTATACACTCTCAATATTCGTATCACAATTCGAGCCAATGCTCCCAGGAATCAAATAATCATTTTACCGTTCACATGTTATTCACAACATATAGAAATTCTCCAATAAACACGGAGTTCACAACCAAGTCATGGTAATCACATTATAAGGACTCACGGTCATGCTAGACACCGGTGTATAGATACTCGTCACCATACCTATATATCGTACTCGATCACATAGCATTTAGCAACAACACTCAACTCATATTCCTTCAAGGTAGGGTTAAACCAAACACTTACCTCAAAGCCTTGAAATCCACTTAATCCTCAACTATAGCTTTGCCTCGTGGTTCCACCTCCAACTCACTCGAATCTAATCACAAATTACTTGCATATATTAACAAATGCTACTTGAATTGATTCGAATGTATAGAAAATGCATTTCCCAAAGTTTGTTCAAAATCCCCAAAATGCACCCGTGCCTATGTGGTCAAAACCTGAGGTTCGAACCACAACCCGGTTACCCATTCCCCCATGAACTCAAGTATATAAGTTATTTTGGAATCGGACCCCAAATTGAGGTCCAAAACCCCCAATTTTAGAAACCCTAGGTTCTACCCTAAGTTCCCAAATTTCCCCATTAAAATCTTAGTTTTGAAGTTGAAATTATGTTTAAAGATGATGAGGAGTAAAGAAAATCAGTTAGAAATCACTTACAAATCGTTTTGAAGAAGAAGAATTGTTTGGAAATCGCCTCTTATGTTTTTGGGTTTTGAAAAAGTGTAAAATAACTGAAAATCTCGGATTTATATACTTCACTAAAGAACCGGTGCGGACCGCACAAGAACGTCCCGTGGCCGCGCCAAGGAAAGGAGGGGAAACGACTCTCTGAACCTACCCAGAGCGGACCGCACGATTTTGGTGCGCGGCCGCGCTGGTGGACTTGTACCTGGGGCCTTCTCTGAATCTCCCAGCACGGACCGCATGAACTTGGTGCGCGGTCGTGCTAGTCGACCTGAAATCTACTTGTCCTCTGAACCTAGCCACGCGGACCGCGCAGAAATGCACTTCGGCCGCGCGGCTTCCAACGCGGACCGCACGAAAATGTGCCCCGGCCGTGCTGGGGGTCTGCAACTGAACCTGCAATATCTGCTAGGTCCAAGACCCTCCCGGGACCTACTCAAAACTCACCCGAGCCCTCGGGGATCCAAACCAAACATGTACACAACCTCAAAAATATCCTGCGAACTTAGTCGCGCGATCAAATCGCCAAAATAACATCATATACATAGAATCAAGCCTCAAAACTCATGATTTTCTTCTAAACTTCATAAACTTTCAAATTTGGAACTTATAGTCCGAAACACGTCAAACGACGTCCGATTTCGACCAAACTTCACAGAAAGCGCTTAAACAATATAGAAGACTTAAACCGAGCGTCGAAACCAAAATATGAGCCCGATACCCTAGTCTTTTAATCAATTTTCATTTCCATTTTCCTTAATAATTTCAGAAAAATAATTTAACAGAAAAATTCTTTCCTCGGGCTCTAGACCTAGGTATTCGACTCCGGGCACATGCCCGAGTCCCATATTTTTCTGCGGACCTTCTGGGACCGTCCAATCTCGGGTCCGGGTCCGTTTACCAAAAATATTGACCAAAGTCAACTGTAATCATATTAATATCAAATTCTTCAAATTTTTCACAAAATTCACATATTTCAACATAAAAGTTTTTCGACCACGTGCCCGGACTGTGCACGCAAATCGAGGCAAGTAAAAATAAGGTTTTCAAGGCCTCAGAAGCACGGAACGAGTGAGGAAACAGGTGATGACCCTTTGGGTCGTCACACGCACGATGTACCATTCCGTGCCAATTATATTGATTATATGGTGAGGAAAGAGAGTAAAAGCACGAAAGGTGATACCGTGCACATTTTGATTATATTTGCTTTGGTGATGACGAGAGTAAAAGCACGAAGAGTGATGCCATGCATTTATTGACTTTTGATTCCTTATTGGTATCCAAGTTATGTTATTTCTTTCCTTGCTTGATGCCTTCTATTCAGAACTTTGATCTCCCCCGCAGCGTGTTTTCCCTTCTCACATTGACTAGTTATTTCTGTATTTTCTTTTCCGCTGTATATATTTAAACTGCACAGGTTTATTTGGTAGTCTGATCCTATCCTCGTCACTACTTCGCCGAGATTAGGCTTGACACTTACCAGCACATGGGGTCGGTTGTGCTGAAACTATACTATGCACTATGTGCAGATCTAGAAGCAGCTTTCGGACAGTAGTTGGAGGGCTTCCTTTAGTCCACTCGGAGACCCAAGGTAGACTTGC
Source organism: Nicotiana glauca (assembly GCA_026770625.1). Lineage (NCBI taxonomy): Eukaryota > Viridiplantae > Streptophyta > Magnoliopsida > Solanales > Solanaceae > Nicotiana > Nicotiana glauca. The sequence continues at coordinate 20,225 of MU746224.1, forward strand.
AGGCGTCCGCAGGCCCTGGTGTCTCCCTCTATCTCTATTCCCTATTTCATTTTCTTTTATTCTGAAACAGTGTATTGTATTTTCTTATGATCTTGTATGTACTGACTCTTAGACAGTTTGTGACACTGTGACACAAGGTTTTGGGTATTTGAGGTTTTTAAATGATGTAATAGATGTAGTCGTAAGATATATAATTGTTGACTTCCGCTTATTTATTTAAAATTCTGATGTTATCATATTATCGCCTGGTATTTGTTAAAAAGAAGAAATATGAACGTGTAGCAAGTAGTTAAGGTTGGCTTGCCTAGCTCCCATTAGTAGGAGCCATCACGACTCCCGAGAGTGGGAAATTCGGGTCGTGACAAGTTGGTATCGGAGCTCTAGGTTACACGGGTCTCACAGTTCACAGACAAGCTTAGTAGAGTCTGAGGGATCGGTACGGAGACGTTTGTATTTATCCCCCAGAGGCTACAGAGTTAGGAAAAAGTTCACATTTGTTCTTTCTTGTCGTGCGCTTCTATTTCTCAATGCTAATTGAATTTCTATTATGTTCTTTCGCAGATGGCGAGAACACGCGCTTCCTCATCTACCGATCAGCAGTCCGAGCCCCCAGCAGCTCCTACGAGGGGCAGAGGGCGAGGCCGAGGCCGTGCTAGAGGGCGAGGCCGAGGCCGTGCTAGAGGCCGAGGCAGGGGCAGAGCTCAGCCCAGGGCAACAGCACCCGTAGCAGAGCCTCAGGTTGATTTTGATGACGAGGTTCCAGCCCCAGCAGTTCTGGTGGGCCTAGCTCAGGTCCCATAGGGGTTTATGGTATATACTACCATTGAGGCATAAAATACGCTATTTATATTTTTTCTTTCTCTTTATTTCAGTTAACACATGATTCTCTCTCAAAATCTCATCAAAAAATTCCTGCCCTCTCTCTCTCTCTTCGAGAAAAATACCTGCTTCTAATCGTAAATTCCCTAGTTGAATCCTCTAGGGTTACTGCAATTAAAAATACTTCACATGTTCAGTCAATCTACAATGTGTACACTAACATGAATGTTGGATGAATAATAGGGCTGAAGTTCTTAAAACGATGAATCATAAATTTTTATATAACTATGAGTCAGAATTGTCGGCGTCAACATCCACTATTGGCTCATCCACTTAGGCGAACTGACCTAGCCATGGCTATGCCGAAAAAGATTTGAGGGTCGGGTTTTTGTTCGTCTCCATATTTAGTTTTAATACAATATATACAATATTTTGCTTGGCCGGAAAGCGCCATCTCCGATGAACTTTCTTCTCTTCTATACTATTTAGTCACATATAATGATACAAATATATTGTATTCTGTAGAAATACAGTCAATTACAATGTATTTTTGTATAAATACATTATTTTTTGCCAATATTTATGTATTCCGAAAGCCTGTATTTTTTTAGTACAGTAGAATATCATTGTGTTTTGTGCTTTTTTATTTTTTGAATACAGTCGAATTGAAACATTGTATAATAGTTAATATTTGTCAATTGAACACAATGTATACAGTCGAATTGAATAGAACGGTACACACCTTAATTTTTTGTTGTTATTTGTTGTTTGAATACAACTAAATTCAATATAGTGAAATTGAATACAATTCAATATTGCGCTTTCTGCTATTAAACACCTGTAACTACTATTTTAGGCGGATTACCTTACTGTATTCATAAATACATTCGCCCGAATACATTGAATACATAATTAAATACTTGTAATCCCTATTTTTTACCTCACTGTATTTATAAATACAATCGAGCGAATACATGGAATACAACACAAATAGTACGAAATGTAGAATTAATTTTTGGTTGAGGTAAATTATGAGTGATACACGCTAATTGATTCTCATTCTGTTATTAAACTGTTGGAATCCGCTATTTTTAGGCGAATTTCGCAATTGTATTCATGAATATAGTAGCGCAAATACAGCGAATACCGTCGCACAGCTGGATTCCCCTATTTTTAGACGAATTTCACTATTGTATTCATGAATACAGTCGCGTAACAACTAAATAATAGCTATAGAAAATAATTATGTACTATATAATATCTATGGAAAGTTAACAACCACTAAAAAATAATGATTTATGATTTTTTTTTCTTCAAGTCTTCATCAATTATAAAATGGATAGTCTTCTATCTCATATTCGTTTATGCAGATTATGTTCTTTTTTGTCTTTTCTGTTCGAACTTTTGATGTTTTCTAAAGAACATTTTAAGCCATACCAACTAAACACCGTGCGGAGCTTTTCAATGCGATGTTTCTTAAATAATTTTGCGACGGGAATAATGCTGATTAGAGCCTGATTGGCAAAACTGTTAAAAACTACAAAAGTACTTTTGCTCAAAATTGCTTTTGAATAAAGTAGTACTTTTTTAAGGAATCGGAAACCTAAATGGCAACTTTTTGGATTCAAAACATATTTTTACGGTTTAAAAAAAAAAGTTACTTTTCTACCTAAAACGCGGTATTATAGTGCGTTTTACTTTAATGGAATTTTAGCCGTTAAAGTAAAATGCAGTATAATACCACGTTTTACGAAAAAATTTATTTTGTGTCTCATACAACTGACATTAGTTGTATGAGCAACCTTTTTGTCTCACAGTTTTGTGGACCCAGATTTTTGTGGACCCAGAAGTGTAAGATTGGGGTCCACAAATTTATGAGACAAAAAGGAGTCTCATACAACTAGTTTTAGTTGTATGAAACACAAACTAAAACTTCTCCACGTTTTACATATAACGCAGTATAATAATGCGTTTTGCCCATAAGACCCACGTGAATTTCTGTTGGCCCAAGAACCGGTGTAAGTTTTGAAGAATGACAAAGAACTCAGTCATGGACCATGTCCATCTTGTGAAGCACAGTCATGATCAATTTATACATGTGAGATGCACGTGAAGGAGATAAGTCCTACTGATCTAGCAACAATATCTCCTGATCTGATCTAAAAGGTTGCATATTAGATAAGGGGAGAAAGTCTCCTTATATGAAGAGAACACAATCCAGGATGAAGATAATGTTAGAGTTTGAGATCGTCATGAACTCTTCTACGATAGAAGAGCAGCAATTGAGTCCCAATCAAACTCTGATTACTAACCTATTAAATGTCAGTGTTATTCTCTTTTACATGTATTTCACATACGCAGAAGTTAAACTAAATTGAGAGCAAAAGAGCAAGGCGATTTTGCAAGCAATTTATGTGTGATTTAAGTGTGCACTCCTGAAGCTACTTGAACGAGATAGAAGAACCAGTTCCAAGTGTCTATCTTTTATTCTAGTTCAATTGTAGTAAGTGATTTAACATTGTATCTTTCAGCTTTCATAGAAGCAATTGTATTAGGTATCTAGAGTATTCAAGTTAAAGTTAACTTGAAGTTGTCGCAGCAGTTGAGGTTGTGTGCCACAACGGGATTAGAGTTAATCCTTAGGTTTACAAAGAGTTTTTGTAAATGTTGTTTTGGCTTAGTGATTTTAGTGGAAGTTTGGAAAAATACTACTGAATAGTAGGTCGTGGTTTTTTCACCCTTTGAGCCAAATGTTTTCCATGTAAAAATTTCTGTGTTCTTTATTTTCTGATTCCGTAAACAGTAGCAGTTGGAACACCTTGAAGAACCAAGTTCTTCCATAGTTTAGTTAAGCGAAATTTGGGCACCACACAAATCACCCCCTCTTGTGTGGTATTGACGCTTAAAACATCAATTGTATCAGAGTTAATCCTTGAAGAGGCTAACACCTTAGGAAAAGATCAAGATGAGTGCACCACCTGGAAATTGGAAAGGGCAATCCACTGCTAGGCCTCCACTCTTTAATGGTCAGTACTATTCTTGGTGGAAGAACACGATGAGAGATCATATCATAGGAGAGGGCTATGAACTCTGGGACATAGTCACTGATGGTCCCCTGGCAACTACAAAGAAGAGTGATGAAGGAGTGGACGTGCCAAAGACAAGAGCTGACTGCACTGCTGAAGATTTGAAGAAATGGGAGAGGAATGCCAAGGCCAAGAAATGGCTTGTGTGTGGACTGGGTCCAGACGAGTACAACAGGATTCAAAGTTGTACTACTGCAAAGGAAATATGGGACACTTGACAAGTGGCTCATGAAGAAACTCCTCAAGTAAAGAGATCAAGAGGAACACTGCTATATTCTTAGTATGAGAATGTCAGTATGAAGGAAGGAGAATCTATCCAGGAGATGACACAAGGTTCACAACACTAACAAATGAACTTAAATCTCTTGGGAGAATAATCCTTGAAGAAGACAAGGTTGAGAAAATCTTGACAAGAGTCTTACCAGTGACTTGGAAAAACAAAATCACTGCTATTCAGGAATCAAAGAACATTGCTACCCTCAAGTTGGATGAACTGATTGGAAACCTCTCTGCCTATGAACTGAGAAGGCAAACCATGAAAATGGATGTACCCAAGAAGGAAAGAAGTCTGACTCTCAGAATAGCTGAAGGTTCAGGTCTGGAGGATGATGAAATGGTCATGATCACAAGAGATTTCAAAAAGTACCCGATGAGAGGAAAGAGTTCTTCAAGAGGTACAACCTTCAATAAACCAAAGGTTCCTGAGAAACAGACCAACGAGGGTTGCTACAAATGTGGTATCGGAGAAGGAATTAAATTCTTAAAAGATTTTTACTTAGTTAAATTGATGTAATATCAAAAAAAAATTATTACCATTGTGATCATTTGAACATTTTTAAAATCTCAGACTCATTTTACAAAAGTTTATGGGGCGTTATTATATAATGATTTTGTACGAAAGATCGCTATATTATCAGTTCGATGGAAACAAAAGATGATTATTGTATAAAAGACTCTCATCATACCACTAGACTCTAAGGGGTAGTTTGGTAGGATGCATTAGGTAAAATAATGCATGCATTAGCTTTGTGTCTTAGTAATACTTTGTTTGGTAGACTTTTTGAACATATGCATTAATTATGCAAGTATTAGTTATACACACTATTTGGTATTATCATATGCATAACTAATGCATAAGAAACCATGGCATTAACAGTGGAATGGATTTTAATGCATGCATTAACTTAGTTAAAGATAAAATTATCCTTCAAAATTTATGCTTAATTAATATTATATTAAAGCAAGTTTGAAATAATCCAAGAAAGTGATAAATAAAATTATATCCCTAGTAAATAAATAAATACTTAGCATATTTTCTTTTTTATAAATAAATTAAGTTCTATACTATAATATATGCAGACGAATTAAATAATTTTTAAAATCTTTTTTATATAAAAATATTCCTCAACATATGTTTTTAAAAAAAGATAAAGTAATGGATTAGTTATGAGGGTATTTTTATAAACAAATAATTCTTTTAGAAATTGTGCAATACATTAATACATCAAACCAAACAATGGATAAGAAATATCTCAGCATAACTAATATCAGCATAACTAATCCAAGTATTACTAATACATCATATTCAGCATTATTCTTATACACTCTACCAAACAACCCCTAAGTATTGATAGGGAAAAAAAAAATACTTAAGAATTTAGTCCCAAATCCGTTTCTTAATTATATTTCTGGCACACTCTTACGGTAAAAGTGGAAATTGCCATTTCAAAAGTGGCTGCAAAAAGAGATCATAAAAAAGCTGCTATGTACTGTTGTGGGACCCATATGGTTAGGAAATTGTCATTTTAAAAAGCTGGAAAATTCACGTGGGCCCCGTTGGCAAAACGCATTATTATACTGCGTTATATGTAAAATATGATATTTTACTGCATTTTACTTTAATGATTAAAATTTCAATAAAGTAAAATATAGTATAATATCGTATTTTAGGTAGAAAAGTAATTTTTTTTAAAAACCGTAGAAATGTGTTTTTGGTCCAAAAAGTAGTTATTTAGGTTTCAGACTCCTTTTTTAAGCATATTATGTTTGACCAATATTTTTCAAAAGTACTTTTAAATATCAAATTACGAAAATAATAGTAAATATTCAATTTGCAATTGATATTAATTGAATAAATAAGATATAACTTAAATACTTATTATAAAGGAATTCAACTAAAATATAAAACATAAAGTAACAATCTAAATTAAAAAAATTAACCAATATAAAATATAGTTATCTAAAGCAATAATTTTGTGTATCTGGTATTACTTATTATTTATATGATGAATTAAATATATCAAAATAAATTATTCAATATAAATTAAATATACTCTTATAAATCACTATACAAAAGAGGAGATCTATTTATAATAGAGAGAAGAATAGGATAAAGAGAATTACAAAATGATGGGGAAAAAAGAGAAGAAAGATACGGTAGGAAAAATATTTAAATTAATAAGAGATAATATAAAAAATATAAATTTATTGTTAGAATATTTTTGTCTTAAATAAATTAATTTTCTTGGAAGTTGGAAGAAGTTAGAATTATTAATATCTCCCCAAAAACAAAAAAAACTGATTTGTTGCTGCTCAATAAACACTTTTTCATCCTAGCCAAACATTTTAATTTTTTCAAGAAGTACTTTTTTAAGAAGGAAAAAAAAAACTTTAAACTTCCGAGAACCTTGATCAAACAGGCCCAAGTACCGAAGAGAATAATCTCATAGATTGGTTAAGTACAAATACCCAATTTGTAAGTACTGCTAAGACAAGTACCGAAATGACTTCCAATTTAATTTATGAACAGAAACAACAATAACAACAACAACAATCCAATATAATCTCATTTAGTGGGGTTTGGAGAGGGTAGTGTATACGCAGACTTTACCCCTACCCTGAGGTAGAGAGGCTGTTTCCAAATAGACCCCCGGCATCCTTCTTTCCACCTTACTCTTGGGAAGGCTCGAACTCGCAACCTCTCGATTGAAAGTGGGGGTTGCTCCTCGTGGGGGTTGCCACTTGTCTTATGAACAGAAACAGAAGATTATCCTTGAGCAACCCCACTTGTCTCATGAACAGAAACAGAAGATTATCCATTTTTAAAAGTACAAGTATTGAACCACATCTTTAAGGAACGTAAAAACTTAAACGTATTGCTGCAATTTGATGGTACAGTTACTCATCATAACAATTGACAATCATAAATCATAAGTTGAAGTTACGTCAAATAAACCTATAATTATTTCATGTCATGTTTCATACATTTGGGTAATAGTACGTCATGTCATGTTTCGTAGCTATTAAGAATCTCCAAACAAAAGTTGCTCTATATTCGGAGGTGCCATAACATAACATGTGCAGATTTAGGACTTTTGATTCTTGAAAGATAATACCCCAAATTTCTCCAAATCTTATGTTGTCCAAGAAAAAGAATGTCCAAAATGAAAACTTAAAAGTGTTATCGTTATTTAGTGGTGGCAAAATGAATTTAAAAAAAAACAGTTATCCATCCCTATTATTTGTTAAAAAATTATTGAATAATGAAGCTTTTAAAAATAATTCAAATATGGATAAGATTCATATTCTCCACTTTAAAAAATGGATAACCAATGAGTTTAACTTTTACATTTGCAAAGACTCAAATTGAAAAGTGATTATATTAAAGAAAGCATGGATACTATAGATGTTCATATTATCCGCCGATTAATTAATATCTATCCATTTCTGTATTATCTGTTTTCGATCCGTCCAAATCCTACAGGAGCTACCCGTTTGTCACCCATATCACTACTGAATAAGAACCAGATGAGGTGCCGAGGATAAAGACGTTGAAGAGTGGTAAGATAAAACTTGTATTTTGATGGAGTTAGTTTTCTTCAAGCTAAGCGTCAATTTTTGTGCTTCTACATTACTTTTTGGCTGCTACTTCACCGAAGATTAAATTTGAATACAATTGAAGAGTGTCCACTTTTCCCTAGTAATAAAATTAGTCCAACTTCTTTTCCAATGCATGACTCAGTTTGACGGTTGCATTTTTCAATTATTCTGGTCTTTATAGTTAGGTTTGGACTTTTCAAACTTTGCTAGCTAGGCTCCTTCTTTATGACCACCCCCATCTGTTTAAATTTATCTTTTCGAGCACTTCATATCCTTTAATATACTACTAGTAGGAAAGAAAATTTTGAAAGCCAAATTACAAATGGCGATTGAACTATGTTCAGATGATTCTACTCCTCGTATCTCTTTCTCTCATGACATTTCTCAGACAAATACTATTCCTATTCCTGTCCAACAGTATATTCGATCTACTAACAATTCATCCTCCTCTACTATTGATTTTGATTTTTGTGTATTACATCAAAGCTTTGATCTTGATCAATCTTCTTCAGCTGATGAGCTTTTCTTTAATGGCAAGATTCTTCCCATTGAAATGAAGAAAAAAATTATTGCTCCAACTCTTCCACTCAACAAAGGCACGGCAAAAAGTCATAAGTTAGTCTCTCCGAGTAGTAACACATGTTTCAATAATGAAAATTTGATAGAAACAAAAAGTCATAAGTTGGTCGCTCCAGGTAACACATGTTTCAAGAATGAAAATTTGATAGAAACAAAAAGTGGGATTCTTGAAACATCATCATCTTCATCTTCAGACGATCAAAAGCACAACAGCAACAACTCGAAGTCATTTTGGAACTTCAACCGTAGTCGTAGTTTAAATTGTGGAACTAGTTATGCTAGGACTTTATGTCCTTTGCCACTTTTATCTCGAAGTAATTCAACTCCAAGTGTTAAGCACAAACAGCATTCCCAGAAATCATCCTCCTCTATATCTACAGGTCAATATCAAAAACCTCCATTGAGGAAGATTTCAAGTAATACATACAACAATGGGATTAAAATCAACTCAGTATTAAATGTCCCTCCATCAAGTTTTTTTGGGTTGAGCTCTATCTTTTCCATAGGCAAGGAAAGGTACAAGAAGAGGTGATTAATGTAACAATATATTATTTCTAAGTTTTCGAACAAGTGTATTTATTCCTTAGTTTTCCATTACATTAAAATGGTTGAGATTTGAGGGGAAAAAAGAACTGAGGCCAGAGAAAGGACATAGTAATTCATTTCATGCCACATGCCCTTTTTAGGGGACAAGAACAGGTAACGTTTGCTATCAGAATATGTCCCATTCTCTGCTTTTACTTTGTTTTTGTGCTTTTGGTTGCTAGCACATGCTGGAATTTCCTTTCTTCTGATTCTGTCAAAGATTAAGACATAAATATATATATTAGTCGTAGTTGGTTGCTTATGGCTTATTCTGAAAAATATTTACTTGTTTTTTTTGGGAGAAGAATGAATTATCTGGGATTACTTTAATTTTTCTTGCCTTTTGATAATACTGAATTTATTTTTTTGTTGTTCTTGCTTGGGCTGGCAATGGCACTGATATTTTATACTTCAATACCACACAAGATGAGAGTGATTTGTGTGATGACCAATTTTTCGCTAAGTTGTTTATGGAAGGACCTGATTCTTCAACTTGTTCCTTAACCTACTATTGAAGAAATAGTAAATGCGAAAAGTAAAGAACAGAAGTATTTTACGTGGAAAACACCTGCCTCAAAAGGTTAAAAAACTCACGACGTACCTTCTAGTAGAATTTTTCCAAATTCTCCAATAAAATCACTGAGCCAAAAACTACATTTACAAAAACTCTTTTGTAAACCTAGAATTAACTCTAATCCCGTTGTAGCACAAAGCCTCTAACTGTTGCGATAACTTCAAGTTAACTCTATCTTGAATACTCTGAGTACAAATTACAATTGCTTCCATCATTTTCTTAAACCGTGTTCTCTTTGAGTAGGGAGTCCTTCTCCTTATACAATCTGCAACCTTTTCGATAAGGAGATATGACTTCTTTCAAAATAAGTTTATCTCATTCACGTGCATCTCATATGCTTAAGTCTGTCCATATTTGTGCTCTACTAAGATGAACATGGTTCATGTCTGAGTTCCTTTATCAGTTTTCAAAACTAACCTTTACTTGACCAACATGCATAACTTGGTACAGGATAAAATCTATAACAGGCAGTATCAAATAAGTAATTAGCATTACGAACCTACAAATATATACGCCTTTTATCATATGTACGAAGTCTGAGTAAAACGTTCTCAAGTCCACCCTCTAGCATGTCAGGCTTTACCCGACTCATATACCGGCGAAATTTTATTATTGACTTTAGAAAATTCAAAAAGAGAAAACAAAAGTAAAGATCAATAAAGGTAATTTGACATTTTGACAGGCAGAGCTGAAGATTGAGATATTTTAGTTTTCAATACTTTCATCTTGATTCGTTACTTAAAGCTTTCAGAAGCGATTTCCCATTCTATTTGATGTTCCCGTTTATTAGCATAACCAAAGATCCTTAATTTACCCAATTGTCGGTGAATTTGACTTTTGGTGTCTGGAAATTTTGCTACCGATAAAACAAAGCAGGAGCGGATCTATCTTATTAGGTGGCGTGTCACGCCACACTCTCGCTTCGCTAAAATTCTTACTATTTATATGAGATATCTGTAAATACCGGGATATATAAAAGTAGTGGCACCCAAAATACACACGCGGGTGCTAGTGGTATAGGCGTTCATTCTAAAGCCGGTTGCTGTCCTCGCGAATGGAAGTTCGATTCTCTGTAGGAGCAGTATTTTTGCTTTTTACTCTTTCTTCCTGATTTTCCTTTTTCCAAATTTTTAAGTTGGGCCCTAAGGCCTCATCCCTTTTTCTTTATTTTCTTCTTCGTTTTTTTCCCTTGTTTCTTCCTTATATTTGCTAATTTCACTCTTTTTCTTTATTTTTTAAAATTTTGTATATCAATCCACATTTTGTTTCTACTTTCTATCTTTATACCTTACCTTATGAGTTATGAGCAACTTCTTTCGATAGGTAATTTGAATAGATTTAATTAGCATAGAACTTATTTTTATGACGCAATATTAATTTATATATTAGAGTGTAATTTTAACTGTATTTTTTATTAGTTTTTGAAGAAAAAAAACTTGATTAATAATTCATATCATTGAACGTTGAATGTTTTGCTTTAAAAATAATTGTCATATAACTCGACAATTAACATGAAAAAATTAACCCAAGAATAATAAAGGTAAATTAATCTAGTCAAATAAAGAATATATAGTATTAAGTTACTCTTTATGCAATTTTTTTTAATTGGAGGCACTCTTTCATGATTTTTTTGTTGCAATTTTTTTTTTATATATATATAGCATAAAAATACTAAACTTAAATCGAACTTATTTCTCTGTAAATGAAAGACCTACTCGAGTTTATCATAGACTAAAAAAATCGGCCAATCCTTCCTATTCGATCTTTGTAGCTAGTCGTAGGTATACTTTGTGGCATACACATAAATTTTCATAAGTTATGTCAACATTTGAAGAAGTGAACCAAACAAATTAT
>MU746227.1:0-29671 GCA_026770625.1 Nicotiana glauca
AGGTTTGTCGGCCGCCGTAATTGATAACATTCTAAACCATTCTACTGTTGTGGTTTGTTATGTGGAAGCAGATTCTGAAAGGGCTATAGTGGCTTGGACCACTACTTGCAGATTTGCATATTCTACGGTTATGGGAATTTACCTGTGTGTTGCTATGATTCTCCCGAAGTGAGTTAAGTGAAAAGTTCGTATATGATGAAGTGTTAAAATATTAATGATTTCGGATTTATGATGAAAAATCATTTTCTATCGTATGTTGGCACGTTGGGTGCAGTGAGTAGCATGGAAATACGAAGTGAGGATCAAGGTTGTTGTTCAGTGTTGACAAGGATGTCACGGGCTCGGATGAGCAAGGAAAGGGTTGAATGATTAAAGTAAGTTGGGGTTGTCTTCAGCGTCACCTGAGATTGGTGTTTTGTAACGAGGGCTTGTATCATGGTTAATGATTCTTGATCGCATATCAGCATTAGTGCGGTCGGTGGGTTGGAGGTAAGACCCAGTTGATTATTATAGTAGATTGTGGGAGTGTGTTCTACAGGAAGATTGCATAAATATGGACGACGCCACTTGATTGATTAAAGATATAAACCAAGTATGAAGAATTGTGATGATATCGTTAAATTGAGAATGGATGCCTGGAGGGCACTCGGATTCTGAGTTATGGATTGTACTCCGGTTATGATGGTTGTCCTTGTGTGTTACGAGAGGTGGGAAATTAGTATGGACCTTTGAAAGGTCATTGGCTTAATTTGATATGATCAGGATCGACTTGAGGTCGGTGGATGGATTTAAATGTGAATTTGGGCTTTATATCAGGCCAGTTGTGTTTGCTCAGCGAGTGTTCCTTATGGAGGAACAGTCGGGGTGTTATTTTGTCATCAGCTATTCCAAGTAATGATGTAATGCGCCGTATGAGTTGTGAGACAGCTTGGTAAATTTTATGTGTTGAGGTTCCGCGTGGCAATGACGTATTATGAGGAATATGTCTCTTGAGATTCAGATTGTATATTGCACCTCAGTTGTGCTCGAGTTTTGTAGCTTATCGCGCTATATGTCCCCTCAGGGATGGCATTACGCACTTAGTGTGCTTGTGACCTAGAATCGGTATTTTATCGCAATGAGCAAATTAGCTCGATGTGTATCTCCTTATGTGAGTTCTACGTGTGAATTGGGTGGCACGCCGCCATGGTTATATTGTGAGGATCGGGTGGCACGCCGCCATGGTTATATTGTGAGGATCGGGTGGCACGCCGCCATGGTTATATTGTGAGGATCGGATGGCACGCCGCTATGGTTATGCTGTGTGGATCGGGTTGCACGCCGCAACAGTGTGATGATGAGTGTAGTCTTCTATATGCTAATTTTGTATGTCCTGCTTCCTATTTTCTAAGGAAAGTCCGTAGTAGTGCGAGACTTAGGTAATTCCTTCCAGAGTTCGATTTCCTGTTTGTGTTATGTTTGGATTGGTGGCCTATTGGCACATTGTGACATCATATGAGACTTGTGATCGCATTCGGAGTGGCTTATTGCCGAGCAGTTCGTACTGGGTAAGATGAGATTATGGGATTTAGGATCAGTGCAATCTGATTATATGAAGTATATTAAGGAGCGAAGATCATTATTTGATTCAGAATGTGGTAATGTTTCTTGTTAGAAGTATAGACTCGATGATTGGTTGACTCGGTAGTTGATTATGAATTTTGGCATCTCATCCGTCATGGTGGTATTGTAACAGTTAGAATAAGACCTATGTAGGTCATGAGGTGCAAATGGGAGCATCAGATTCGTGTAATTTCGATTAATTCAAAAATAAATGTTATTGTGGTCCTATGAGTAAAGTGATGCAAAGCGTGAATTCAGCAGAGTTATGCAGTCATGTTTGAGTACAGCGAATAGTGATTGATACGGTGATCGTATGTTGGAAACAGGCCTAGCATAGAATTTCGGATGTTGGAATTGGGCTCTAAGGCTTATTTGCTTGAATAAAAGGGAATATCTTCAGAAATTATTGAGCCAATGTGCTCAATAAGTTGTGGTAGCACGGGAAGGTGCATGAGGTGCTAAAAAGTGATTTCAGACTACTTTAATATAGTTCTTAGCACGTTCGAGGATGAACGTATGTTTAAGTGGGAGAGAATGTAACGACCCGACCAGTCGTTTTGAGCCCTAGCATGTCGTTCAGTAGTCTGAGGCCATGAGCAGCTTCATTTCAGGTATTGTGACATTCGCATGGTCAGAATTTAAATTTAGGAAGATCGAAGTTAAATTTAAATGAAAATTCTCATTTGAGAAGCTTAAAGTTGAAAGAATGAACTAGGATTGGATTTTTGAGTAAACGACCTCGGAATCAGGTTCTGAAGGTTCTAACAGGTTCGTATGATGATATCGGACTAGGGCGTATGCCCGGTTCGAGTTTTGGATAACCCGAGAGAGTTTTGGCACCTATTGTGGAAGTTAGCATTTTGGAAAAAATTTCTTAAGTTTGGCTCAAAGTGCATTTCAGCGTTATCAATGTCCGTTTGGGATTCCGAGACTGTGAATAGCTTCGTATGGTGATTATGGAGTTGGGAGCGCGATCGGAAGTGAATTCGGAGGTCCGTAGGTCCTTTTGGAGCAATTTGGCTAAAGTTAGAATTTGAAGGTTTTTGAGAAGTTTGACCGGAGGTTGACTTTTTGATATTGGGGTCGGAATCCGATTTCAAAAGTTGGAGTAGGTATGTAATGTCGAATATGATTTGTGTGTAAAATTTGAGGTCAATCAGACGTGATTTGATAGGTTTAAGCATCGAAAGTAGAAGTTGGAAAGTTCGAAGTTCATAAAGCTTGAATCGGGGTGTAATTCGTGATTTTAGCGTTAATTGATGGGATTTGAAGCCTCGAGGAGGTCTATAATGTGTTTTGGGACTGGTTGGTATGATTGGTTGGGGTCCCAGTGGCCTTGGGTTTATTCCGGGTGGTTAACGGATCAAAAAGTGGAATTTGGGAAGGCTTGAGATTTGTTGCTTCTGTCATAACCGCATCTGCGGTTCTTGGACCGCAGATGCGGCCAAACGCTCGCCGAAGCGGGAGGGGGCCTGGTCCAAGGAAATCGCAGAAGCGGTTCCGCTTAAGCGGCCCCCAGACAGCAGAAGCGGTTAGCTTCCTTTTGCCCAAAGCCGCAGAAGCAGCGAAAAGTCGCAGAAGCGACATCCGCAGAAGCGGAACTATTTCCGCAGAAGCGGAAGCAGCTGGGGCAGTGAGATGTTTATAGTTCGGGGTTGAGTTCATTTTAACCCCATTTTTTCTTCCATTGGAGTCGATGGGGAGCAGCTTGGAGGTGCCATTTTCATCACTTGTCATGAGGTAAGTAATTTATGCTAGCTTTGAGTTAAATACAAGGTTTATACATGAATTTAGGCAAGGAAATTATAGAAATTTGGGGTTTTGGTGGAAAACCTATGAATTTACATTTCTTCGAATTTGACCACGATTTTGAGTATGGAATTAGGAGAAAATCATATATTTGAGTTCCTAAGGTCATGGGTAACCTTCGTCTTCGAGAAATTTCAGAATCCGGGAACGTAGGCCCGAGGGTATTTTGGTCATTTCACTAAGCGGAGTTGGGAATCTTTGTAATTTGAATTTCTAACAAGTATTTGAGCATGTTCTCATTAGTTTGTCATTAATTGGCCAGTTTTGGTGCATTGTGTGTCGGTTCAGGCCTTCAGAAGAATGTAATATGCCAGTTATGAGTCTTCGGAGCGAGGTGAGTCTCCTTTCTAATCTTGTGAGGGGGAATTTACACCATAGGTGAAGTAATTGATTATGTGCTACTATTTGTGGGGGCTACGTATTCACGAGGTGACGAGAGTTCGTGCGTAGCTACTATCATGCTATTGTCCGGGTAGTTAGGACCCAAAAGCATATTGAACGTGGATTAATTGTGAACCCATTGGTAGCTTGAATTGCTTAACTCACATCGAATTAATGAGTAAGTTTGTAAAAGGATTAAACTTCATTTATTAAATTGTTAAGGAGAATTGGTTTTATTTGAATAAATATTCTCCGATAAGTTTTTATTTGACTGATTGAGCATGTATTCTTATGTGTACCTGTGTCGCATGCATGATTCGCGAGCAGGGTATGTGTTTGTTTATGGAACGGGCCGAACGCCTCGGCAGATTAAATGGATACATCTATGGTACGGGCCGCTCGACCCTCGACACTGCACAATTTATATTTCTGTTGGAGCGGGCCGTCGACCTCGGCATGATTTGCGCATGTCTGTGTTGTTGTCTTGAACTTCATTAAGTTATTATTGCCCTTCTGTGACTTAAAAATATTTGGATTATATTTAAAGAGAAATTCTGGAGGTTTACCCACGAAGGAATTACGTGTTTACTTGTTTCCTCTAGCTGGATTAGAATCATGTTTATAAAATAAATCCACTGTTTAGTATGGACATATTAAGGATGAATCATTATTGGACCGTTAGAGAGGGTTAAAATTGACCATCTCGTCTCTACCCCTTCGGGATTAGGCGGGATACTCACTGAGTTCACGTTGATTAGGTACTCATACTACACTTCCGTGCATTTTTGTTGCACAGGTATGTATACCTCTAGCAGCCTACTGGGCGTGGCAGCATGGATGACTCTGGGACTAGGTGAGCTGTATTGTTCGAGACGACCCGTAGCTAGTGTAGTTCCTTCCAGTGCTTTCTTATTATTTATTCATTGTCCACTGTATTTCGGACATATAATGTATTTTTATTTTTCCATATCGATAGTTTCTCATGCACTTGTGACACCGGGTTTCTGGGATGGCTCGAAGTATTGTATTAACTATTCAACATTTAAATTTGATTTGAAACTATATCCTTTAAAATTTCTTAATAATGAAGGAAAAATCCTGGATTTCAAAAGTGTTAAAATGAGATAATTAAGTATTTGAGTTGGCTGGCCTGACGGCGGTGTCCGGCGCCACCACGACCCTTAGTGGATTTTGGGTCGTGACACACTGCCTGTAATTAAGTCTTTGACTAAAATGTCTTATTTTGTAGTCAATGGTTTGCCATCATCAAAAAGGGAAAAATTATTAGCATCAAGGTTTCACGTATTAGTTTAGATGATAACAAACCAATATAAATCAAAGAACATTTACTTGTGGTAATATTAATTTTGTACAAGTTTATTCAAGAAAGAAGATACTGGTAAAGATCGAAACAAATATAGGAAAGAGAATATCATGTGATGAATTTAGCAAGGAAGATCATTTCCAGAGATTTAATCTTCATGCGTCATAAAAGGAATAATGTTTGAAAGTCAAATTTCAAATACCAAATGGTTCACTAAAATATTAGAAGAAGAATCTACGAAAATTATGGATGGAAATTCTTTCAAAATCTTGAAGGGAAAGTTGCTAAAAAGAAGATCTATTATTTTGTGGAAGGAAGATACTACATGGAAGAGATACAACAAGATCAAGGAAGAATATATTTTTATGGAAAGAAAATATATTATAAGTATAGTATATTCTATATTATGGAAAGAACTTTGGACAACTAAAGAAAATATTAGTTAGCAAGGAAAGTAAATTCAAAAAGAATATTCACCATAATTTGTAGAAGAAAAAGAAGCCGCTGAAGATTTCAGACAAGGAAAAATAATCAAGGAACATCTATTTGCCATCTGCCAAGAAACAAGGAGCCTTGCCAATCTATCTAAGACTATCAGAAGTTATTAAGGAAAGATTCTTACCTACAATTATTAAGGAAAAGTCTAGCAGGTGCACAAAAGAATGTCAATATTCAAAGACTTAGTGGCCATGTTTGGAAAGATAAGAAAAGAAAGGTTATCATGTCCTGCAATTAAGGAGAGATCCACAAGGAAGGATTTCAAGCAAGACAAAGACTACATTCTGTACAAGTTAATAAAAAGCAATCTAACCTTGGAAAAAAAGCCACAAATCATATTGGTTCGAAGGAGGATCTCATGGCGTGACCAAATTTATATCAAGGCTAGATATGGAAACAGATATTACTCCAAGATTCAAGGAAATAATAGATGCAACGAAGATCGCGAGAATATTCAAAATTCCCTTGGGTCATGAAATAGCCAGAACAAGTTGAAAAGGATATAAATAGGCGTTTCTAAGAAAGAAGAAAAGCACGCAGCCTTCTATACAATTGTCTATCCAACTGTAAGCTCTTTATTCTATTCATAATAAGCATTGTACTTCACTTTAGTAGATTTACTATGTGCCCAAAAAAGAGAAGAGAGACAGAAAAATATTGGAGAGGCAGTGTGTCCTAGAGGTTGTGTCATTGTCCGTTTCTTTGGTGAGCGAGTGAAAACCAAAGGGTCATTGTTGGTGAGCGAGTGAAAACCAACCCTATCAGCGTTGGTTGTGATCAATGAAAATCAAAAAGGTTGTACTCAATTCAATTTACAAAGATCTCTAAAAGATAACACTCTTGCAGCCCAAGAGGACTGGATTAGGATACCACATTGCATCCGAACTAGTATAAAATTCCTGGTGTCATTTGCTTTATCGTTCTCGTATTATATTCTGTTCCTTTACTGTTTATTGTGATTAATACTCCCTCTGTTCCAATTTATGTGAACCTGTTTGACTGGGCACAGAGTTTAAGAAAAAAATGAAGACTTTTGGAATTTGTGGTCCTAAACAAGTTCAAATGGGGCCCAAAGTATTTGTGTGGTTGTAAAAGCTTCTTATTAAGGGTAAAATTATAAGTTTAAGCTAAATTGTTACCAAATTTAGAAAGGGTTCATTCTTTTTGGAACAGACCAAAAAGGAAATAGGTTCACATAAACTGGAACGGCGGGAGTACTTGTTTAAATCGAAGGAACTAATAGTTCTGTGCAGGCTATCTCCGCATAAGTCGACTAGGCCTGGAGAGTAGTCGATTAGAAATTTAAAAAGGCTACAATTCACCCTCCCCCTTGTACTTTCAGAAGTTTAAAAGTTCATTAAGTTTGAATTTGAGTGTGATTCATGTTTTTGTTATTTTTTGATGTTATTTGAGGGTTCAACTAAGTTCGTATGATGTTTTAGAACTTGTTGGTAGGTTTAGTTAAGGTCCCGGGGGCCTCGTATGAGTTTTTTTATGGTTAACGGACCAATTCTGACTTAGTGTTGTAGCTGAAGCTTCAAAAATTGTTGGTATCTGGTTTCCTTCTACGCATTCGCAAAGGTTCTTCCGCATTCGCATAGAGGAAGTTTGAGTGCTGCTGGAATTTGGACTTCGTGTTTGCGATAAAAGTCTCACGTTCTCGAAGCTTTGAGGTATTAGGTCTATGCATTTGTGATAGGGACCTCGCATTCACGTAGAGTAGGTGGTCCGTGGGGTCATCAGGCATTTAGCCTACGCATTCGCGATGAGGGTCCCACGTTTGTGAAGGGTCAGGCTGTGTAAGCTTTGCGTTCACGAGAGGTCACTTGCGTTTGGAAAGGAGGTTTTTTGGCTGTAGAGTTTTTGGTGCTTCACGACTGCAAGGAATCTTTCGAGTTCGCGATGAAGAAAAAATCTGGGTAGATATAAACATTTCAAATCGAGGATTTTGCAATTTTTATCATAACTTGAGATAGATAATTCGAATTTAGATGAGATTTTTAGAGGTATCTATTGGGTAATGATTCTTAACTCGTTTGGTTATATTCCACTAATATAATGTTAATTTCATCCTTTAATTAAGGATTTGGGTTGAGAAATTTGTGAAAAAAGTTGGAAAGTTCTTCAGCTGAATTTTGGAAATTTGATTGAGATTTTGGTATCGGATTTGGGTAATTTTGGTATGAGTGAACTCGTAGTTGAATGGGTGTCCGTATTTTGTGACTCTTAGCTGTTTCCGAGACGTGGTCCTGGGTTGACTTTGTGGGGCAATTTTCTAATTTCTTGCTAAAACCTTGATTTCATTAATTAGATTGGTTTCTTATAGTTATATCTATGGTATGTAATTGCTTTTTGCTAGATTTGCGCCATGCGGAGTCGAAAAGTCATGGAAAGGGCTTTCTTACTGATTGATTAAGCTTGGTTTGAGGAAGGGGCTTGCCTAACCTTGTGTAGGGCAAAACTCCTTAGGACTTGGTACTGTTGTGACACTTCTATGATATGTGTGCCATATACACGAGGTGACGAGTGCGTGCTGGGCTAATTGTTGTAAAATCCAATTTTATATCGAATAGTAACCTGTTATATCTTAGATGAGTTATCCTAACATTTGAAGTTATCCTATTTGGCTTAATATCGCATGTCTACTTATCTTAAATTCTTATTTACAATTTGTGCAGCATGCTTAGCTGATTTCATGTTTTTCCTTGACTTGTATTTAGACGTAAACGGTAGGATTTCTTGCTGTAAATTGTTGTTGTCTTTGATTTCAATCTGTGTGTTTACTTTTGGGATTCCGAGGTGGTACCTCGAAAAATCCCCTGCATATTTACTTTTGGGACTATGAGGCGGTATCTCAGGAGATCCCCCTACACATTTACTTTTTGAACTACGAGGCGGTACCTCAGGAGATCCCTTTTTGAGTATTTACTTTTGGGACTACGAGGCGGTACCTCAGAAGATCCCCTGTTGAGCATTTACTTTTGGGACTACGAGGCGGTACCTCAGAAGATCCCCTGTTGAGCATTTACTTTTGGGACTATGATACGGGTATCTCGGGAGCGCCCCTATCGTTTACCCAACATGTTGTGTTGTTACCTTTCTGTAACTTGTTAGATTTTTTGGCCTTTTATTATCTTGTTATAGCTTCTGCCCTAAATTGTTATACTCCGTTAGGGCCCTTGTCACACCTCCTTTTTCCTACACCCCCGGGAGGGTATAATAAAGGGAGTTTTTCCAATTAAATGACAATCGAGACGAGATTATTTCAATTAAAGATTCAGAGTCGCCACTTGGGATAATTTATGGTGTCCCAAGTCACCGGTTCAAATTCCAAATCGAGGAAAAGATAGACTCTGTTTTATAGTTCGCGAACCATAAATCTGGGTAAGGAATTCTGTTAACCCGGGAGAAGGTGTTAGGCATTTCCGAGTTCCATGGTTCTAGTACGGTCACTCAACTGTTATAGTTGGCCTATTATCTGATTTTAAAATATTTTTGAAACTATGTGCATTTTAACTTTAAACCGCTTTTATTTTTTTAAGCAAGATTTTAACGTCGTCTAAAATATGTCTTTGGACCGCGTCACATGAAATGCACCCGCAATCCGAAATATATTTTATTCAACGTTGTTGAGATTTGGATTTGGGTCACATGAAATGCACACCCGAGTTTAAGAAGGTAATTTTAAATTACGTGCCTAAAGCAACTACGCGTTTTTAAGTTTGCGAGGGCCATGAAAAATTCAACTAATGGCGCACCTCAATTTTAAAAGAGTTCATATGAATTATCCGAGGGCCATGGATTATGAAATTATTTATGGGGAAAATATTATGAATTAATGATGTTATTGGGCTTGATTGAATTTTGCCCAAACTAAATCAACTCAATACTTTTAAGCGTAAAAGGTTCACCAATTTTCAATTCTTCAATCACTCCCCATGCCCCACAAACATTCACCTACAACCCAATTCTCACTTCAATCTCTCTCTCAAAATTCCAGCTTACAAAACCATTCTTTAAGAGAAAACTTCTAACAAGAAACTTAAACAAATGCATTAGATCAAGGCAAAATCCACTAACATAATATTCATTCTTGATAAATCACCTACTGGAACCAAACTTGACTAACATTATCTATTGCTTCTACTCAACCTTAATTAGATGAACTTAGTAACAACTCGATATTGGTTTCACAAATTTAATAAGAAAACTCAACATTAATGACACAATCTTAATAACCACAACTCAACATTGCACACCGAAGGATTAAGAATCGCGGGGCGAGAAGAACGAGTTATGTACCTTATTAATGCAGTGGAAATTGTTGAACTCACCACCAAAGGAATTTCCCCAAATCGAATTCTGAATCTTCAGGAAACAGAGTTTTTGTTCACAAACTAGATGCCCAAGTTTACTGTGTTCTTCATTTTCTTTTACTTGCACAGTGATAATCTCTAAAGATATATATATATATATATATATATATATATATATATATATATATAGAGAGAGAGAGAGAGAGAGAGAGAGAAAAGGGATAGGGAGAACTGCCCATAACTTCTGTTTTCACGTTTCCACTTTAACGTGTGGCACTTCTCCTATTCTTATGGGAGTTAATTAACTCCCTGATAATATTAACTTCCATCAGCCCTATCTCTAATAATTGGGTCGGGTCTATCCACATGGGCGACCCGTAACTTAAACCCAATAGCCTACATCTCCCACTTCGCACATGGTGGACTAGATCCAAGCTAGTACCTAATAACACACGTAATTCATACTAGCAAATAGTTCGTGTGACCTGCGAGCATTAAGAGCTACAATATTCTTAAACCTTTTAAGGTTTCTTGACAGCTCCATGTAGAAATCCAATCACGTACGGAAAGGATTCACTACTAACATGAGGATCTTATTACTCATTATACCCTAGACAGTACCCACTACTCCCGTAGCTAGTTATTCAATCCCTCATCCTTGAAAGAGGTGAACTCAAGTTCATATTTAACTTTGCATTCATAATTACATTTGATACCCTCATGGTAAGTGCAATGGTCGACCTATGAATACAAGTTAAATTATTAGATTTTAGTCGTCTTCCCTTTCTACTCGAATATTTCCATTCCAAATCAACTACTTTCTTAGACATGCACTACATTGCCGAATCAATCATGGCTATTAGTGGCATGCTAAAGTAGCAACATCGATTGACACTTTAAGAAACTGTAAAAGGTCAAAGGGTATTCTAATAAAAGTTAATGTAACTTCTTTGGGATCTCACACAATGAAGAAGCAGGGATTCATTCTTCCATCATCCCATGGTCGATAGCACACGTGGTATGAAACACATGTTATGGTGTTCTTACCTTATATTGGTGCGTGTGTCTTATTCTTTTAATCATTCAACACCGTATAGATCTTGATCTAGACACCTCCAAGTGTCTAACCCTAGTTTCTCACTTCAATAATCCTCAAACCATCTTCTTTGAGAAACTTGCATCTGGTTTACAAAAAAAGTCATAATCAAATAATGAAATTCGTAAATTGTCAAGAACGACCTCTTCAAGTAAATATAACCCTGAATTATCCAAGGTTCTATAAGGTCTCATCTCTTCACTATTCTTAACGCAAGAGGTGATTGCTTGTGTGAGAGAGCCAATCTCGCGACTTGTTCGACACACTTTATCATCAAAACATTCATCACATGCATATGAGATATAGCAAAATTCAAGAGTCAAATATTGATGAGCATAATATAATACTAGAGTCATATTAAAATACATAAATATGTTCTTATCCTTCGCAAACCTAGAGTCATAACATGTTTCTCAAACAGGTCTCTAGATATCGCCTTTGAAAAAGGATCAGCTATCATGTTTTGCATAGGAATGTATTGTAAATTTATCTCTCCACTTGCTACCATGTCTCTTACAAAACTATACTTGATGTCAATGTGTTTGTTCTTGCTGTGATACTTAGGATCTTTTGTATATGCAATAGCCGCTTGACTATCACAATATAGAGTTATGGGACCCTGAGAGTTCTTTGTAATATTCAAATGCTCAAAGAATCTCTTCAACCAAATAGTTTCTTGTACTGCAGATGCACAAGCCACGAACTCAGCTCCATTGTTAAAAGGGTTGTGCAAGTTTGTTTCTTACTTTTCTATGATATAGCACCACCATTAAGTAAGAAGGTATAACCGGATGTTAATTTTCTATCACTCCGATCACCAGCCCAATCAGCATCTGTATATCCTCTCAAGTATAAATCATTTCCATTATACATTGTGAATAATCTACAGTTCCCTTCATGTATCTGAAAATTCTCTTCACAACTTTCCAATGATCTTTTCCAGGACTGGATTGATACCGGCTAACCAGACCTACGGCATAACAAATGTCTGGGCGAGTACACATCATAGCGTACATCAAGCTCCCAACAACACTTGAATATGGAACTCAAGACATGCCTTCATTTTAATTTTCAGTAAGACGACACATTTCAAGGCTTAAAGTTTCACCTATCGCTATAGGAGTATCCATGAATTTGCAACTATTCATGCGAAAACGCTCCAAGATTTTCTTTATATAAGTTTCTTGAGATAGACTCAATAACTCCAAGGATATAGTCTGCTTCGCCCATATCTTTCATGTCAAAAGACTTTGAAAGCCATGACTTGACAGTTTTCAAATACTCCAAATTGTTTCCAGCCAATAAAATATCGTCCACATAAAGAGAAAGAATTACAAACATCCCATTGGACTTCTTCACATAAATGCAATGATCTTCATTGGTCATGGTGAAATCATATGAGATTACCTCCTTGTGATATCTCAAATACCATTGCCTTGAAGATTGCTTCAGACCATAAATAGATCTTTTCAATTTATAGACCTTCTTTTCTTGGCCTTTAATGATGAACCTACAGGTTGTTCCATGTAGATTTCTTCGTTCAGTTCTCCATTGAGAAAAGCTGTCTTCACATCCATTTGATGTAATTCCAAATCCAAACGTGCAACAATGGCCAAAAGTAAGCGAATTGAGGTAAACTTCACAATTGGTGAAAATGTTTCCTCATAATCTATTTCGGCTTCTTGAGTAAAACCTTTTGCCACCAATTGTGCCTTGTATATTTCTATTGCCCCATCCACTTTTTGTTTAACTTTGAGAACCCATTTGTTCCCAATGTCTCTACGCCCAGGCGGAAGGTCAACTAGATCCAAGACTTTGTTGGTTTTCATGGACTCTAATTCTTCTTTCATTGCTTTCATCCACTCATCTTTTCCCGGGCTTGATAAAGCCTCAATCACAGACTTTGGCTCATCCATTACTGTCGGAGATACCAAGAAAATATAATCCTCAATTTTATAAGTACGTTTGGGTATATTTTTCCTGGCACTCTTTTGTAGTTGAAATTTAGATTTGTCAGAAGGATTTTGGGATTGAGAGTTCCCACTCCCACTCGGATCAAGAATAATATCTTGATCAATTTGATTATCAACTATGTCAGAAGGAACTTGCTGACTATCTGAGTTCAACATTTCATAAAGAGGCTCACTATTCTTTACCTCTCCCTTTTTTGGAAAATCATTTTCCAGAAATGTGCCATCTCGTGATTCAATCTCACTAACACTTCCATCTTCTAATTCATCAATGAACACATACCTTTTGGAGTGTTCTGAATATCTTATAAAGATACATTTCTTACCTTTTGGACCTAATTTACCAAACTTGCTAAAAGAATCTTTTACATATGCAGCACAACCCCAAGGTCGTAAATCCTTTAAGTTTGGTTTATGGCCAGTCCATAGCTCAAAAGGAGTGGAAAAAACTAATTTAGAAGGCACTTTGTTCAATATGTAAGTTGCAGTCAATAACGCATCTCCCCAAAAGGAGATAGGTAAATTTGTTTGCGCTATCATGGACCTTATCATGTCCAGTAGTGTTCTATTCCTCCTTTATACTACACCATTTTGTTGAGGTGTGTACGGAATAGTTGACTGTCTGATGATTCCCTTTTCATTGCACAATTCTTCAAATTCTTTTAATAGATATTCACGCCCACTATCGGTTCTTAGGGTATTAATCTTTTTGTCTAATTGATTCTCGACTTCATTCAAATATTTCTTAAAGCATTCAAGTGCTTCAGATTTATGAGAAATCAAATAGACATAACCAAAGCACGTGAAATCATCAATAAACGTAATAAATTATAAAGCACCAGACCTAGCCCTCACATTCATTGGACCACAGATATCAGAATGAATTAATTGCAATAGAAAATCGGCTCTCTTAACCTTTCCAAATGGTTTATGTGTAATCTTTCTGGCAAGACAATTTTCACAAGTTGGCATTTCAATTTTATAGAAAGAACCCAAATGTCCTTCCTTAGCCAATCTATTCATTTGATCCTGCCCTATGTGACCTAATCTTGCATGCCATGTGATAACACCAACTTCATTGTTACTAGAATAACATGCATAACACAACGGTCAACATAATAGTTATACGTAGAAGGATTACAATCTAACACAATAAAACCATCATAACGATGTCCAAAACCATAAAAAACATTATCTTGAGTAATACTTAGACCACTGCAACTAAAGTTCAAATTGAAATCTAAATCTAGAAGAACAGACACATAGACTAAGTTTCGTCGAATCTATGGAACATAAAGGACATCATGCAACATCAAAGATCGGCCACCACGCATGTCCATTCTGCAAGTGCCTATCCCTTTGACTTCAAGCTTTGCATTATTTCCCACAAATACATGCTTTGATCCAGGTGAAACCCGACGAAATTCTATGAATGCTTCTCTATCACGACTCACATGGTTGGTGGCCCCTGAGTCTACAATCCACACAGGATAAGATTCAGTTAGTAAAACAGTGCTAGAAACATATATAGAACTAAGAGATGCATTTTTAAATGCTACCTTTTTCGGCTCAGTGCACTCACGAGCAAAATGCCCTGGGACTTGGCAATTGTAGCATTTTATCTTGCTCTTGTCTTTCTTCTTATAGAACCTTTTTCCTTTCTTGAAATGTGGCTTGTTTTTTTTCTTGGAGGATACTTCTCCGGTCTCCTCACCCTTTCCATCATTTTTCTAGTTTCTCTTGCGCTTGAAAAATGATCTCTTTGTACCACTTGATTCTGCAACAAAGGCATTAGGTACAGCTTTAGCAGCACCAAGCCGCTCGTCTTCAAGCTCCACATGACGGGCAACATCAACAAAAGTTTTGATGCTATCATTGTGGGTCAAGTTAACCTTTAGATGCTTCCAATTATTGGGAAGAGACCGAATCACTGCCTGAACCTGCTGATCGTCAAAGAGAACATGGTCATCACCTTTGAGTTGAGCAATCATATTCAATATCACTCTTAGATGTTGTTTGACACTGTGGTCATGACATTTTTTGTAAGTGTCAAATTTGATAGTCAGCTATCTAAGGCGGGTTATAGTAGTATCCCTAGATGTTTCTCTCAAATGCACCCACATGGCATTAGCAGTAGAAAATTGTTCACATTCATGAATGAAATCATCCACAACTGAGCTTACAATGATTCCACGAGCAGTGGCATCTTTCTTTTTCCAAGAATTGTAAGCCTCAAGATCTCTCCTATGTTGGGCAGTGTTACCCTCCTCTGGGCAAACCATGACATGGTTAATGGCTTCAAGAGCATCTTGCTCTTCCAACACATACCACATCTTACGGCTCCAAATATCATAATTCTCACCGTCCAGTTTGTCACCCTTGTTTAAGTCAGCAATGATAGTTTTTGATACCATAGTCTGTTAAATGAAACAATAATGCAAGTGTATTTATTACTCATCATTCTCGCATGTGATATACACACTTAGGCAAATCAATTAAATAAAATATTAATTTTACACTTAGTATAGAATCGAAAGGTTACTACGTTCCATTCATCATCTACAACTAAATGTTCGACTAATATTTTATAAAATTATTTCTCATAGTGTGTAGCTTGTCAAGATTTTCAATTTCATGTCATACTTGTTTTAATTGCCACACATTAAAAACAAACAAATAAAATAACATTTAATCTTGCAAACAAATAACAAAGTTTCATTAATTAAACAAATTACAAGTAGTTGTAGAGACGGTTCTCCCACTCATCTTCAAATTTAAGAACATAAACCCAAAAAGGTTCACTTGGCCAAACCTCGCGATAAACTTCAGTTAAAATACTACCTAAAGGTTATCCAAGTGAATCTACTAAAATTGCTAAGGCTTCCCAATCAGATAGTTCAATTTCGTCAATAGCATCAATTAGTGTATCTCCGCTAAATTGATAATTTCTAATATGTTCAGCTAGTGAAGCCCTAAGCGCTCTAAATTTATTTTTCCTTTACCTTCGTATAGCCCTTGCATCCCTTAGCACATTTTGCATCACCCTGGAAACATCATTCCTTATGACTTCACATCCTCGGGAATATGCCATACGGTGGCGTACTCTTTTACGTTATCCTCTTGCTCGATTTTCAACACCACTCCTACTTGGAGCAAGTCGAGCTTGTCCCTGTTCCGCCATGTCTGAAATAGGACCAAGAAAATAATAAGAATGGCTACAACCACTCAATGTGACAATATATGTCATAATAAATCGTAGAAGTATATTAATGTAAGGGATATGGCCAAATAATTTTTCTTTTATATTAAGGAGACAGGGAGTTCTAATAAGGCTATAATTCCTTGTAATCAAAATCACAGAGAAATTGATAGCTTTAGTTTATATCTCTACAAATAGTGTTCTTTAAATTGAAAGCTAAAGCACAAAATGTATTACCAACTATCTCTCGTTGGGTCTTAATTGACCAAAGAATTTCAAGAAAATTTTATTATAAAATATTTATCTCTGCCTTTAGCTTTGTTTAACAACATTTTTTTTAACACATGAAGCCATAATACTGTGCAGTGGAGCAAATCCCCTAGGTTTATAGTGGGATGATATAAAAATATTACTATATATCTGCAAACATTACTTTAGCAGACATGAAAGTTAAAAATCAAAACATGACTAAATTAACGATCTTATTCACGGAACCAATTCCTTTGACGCAAAATGTCAACAAAATTTTGCGGCACCGTTAAAAAAATTATAATTCTTATTTAATTTATTCCATGAATAAAGAAACATAAAACAACGGTGGCTCTGATACCACTGAAGGATTAAGAATCGCGGGGCGAGAACAACGAGTTATGTACCTTATTAACGCAACAGAAACTGTTGAACTCACCACCAAAGGAATTGCCCCAAATCGAATTCTAAATCTCCAAACAGATTTTTTGTTCACAAAATAGATGCCCAAGTTTACTGCGTTCTTCATTTTATTTTACTTGCCCAGTGAGAATCTCTAAAATGAAATATATATAGAGAGAAAAGTGATGGGGAGAACTGCCCATAACTTCTGTTTCACATTTCCACTTCAATGTATGGCACTTTTCCTATTCTTATGGGAGTTAATTAACTCCCTGATAATATTAACTTCCATCAGTCCTATCTCTAATAATTGGGACGGGTCTATCCACATGGGCAACCCGTAACTTAAACCCAATAGCTTACACACACCCACTAACATAAGATAGCAAATCCAAGTAACCAAATGTGAAACTCCAAATCAGTGACAAGAAAATTATAAGAAGAATGATCGAAACAATTCGTGAAGAAAAAGAAAATAAACTGACCTTTTAATATTTGAAATATAGTCTTCAATACATTGTAAAGATCAAAGAACTGATAAAACTTTCGCACAAACAACCCACGATCCGATCGAAATCTGCATCGGTGCCCGAAACCATGAACCCAACTCAAAAACTCGACTGAACTTGGTGGCTTACACGGTTAAAATGGACCTCTGTTCGTCGGCAAACATGATGCGACGAAGATCATTTTTGGGGTGGTTCAGTGCTGCGTTTTAGCAAGTTTTTAGTGGTTGTTTCAACTCTTGGAGCTACTGTTTCGGGTCATTTTTTGGAGCAGCTGTTTCATGGCTGTTTGCAGCTAGTTTTTGGGCTGTTATGTGGCTGATTTTGCTGGATTTGAGTGCAGTTTTGTAGAGCTTTTAGGGAACTGATTTTGGTAGTGTTAACTGGTGGTTAATGGAGGTCCATGGCTGCATTTTCGGGCAAATTTTCAGCTTGTTTTTGGAGCTATTTTGAAGTCATTTTTAGGGTGGATTCGAGCTCATTTTTGGTGCAAAATATGGGTACATTGGGGCTACTTTCAGCTGAGTTTTAATGGAGAGAATGGGGCTGGTGTTTTGCTTGGTTGAAGGAGAAAGAGCTGCTTGTTTTTAATCTATAAATGGTGTTGTTTCGTGGCTCTTTTGCTGGAGATTTGCATTGTTTTTAAAGGAGGAAGATGAGTGAGGTGTGGTCTCTTCTTCTCTCTCATTTGTTGCCTCCCCAGATTTTTTTTTTGAGTTTTTCCTTCAGATTTTTGGGGCCATTTTTTGTTGTGAAAATCTGCGTTGAAGGTCTAGGCTCTTTTCTCCCTTTTTTTATTTTTCAGCTCCTTAGGGTCTTATAGGTGTAGAGTCTAGGTTTACATTTTGTATATTTTGCCAATTAGTCCCTAGATCTTTTTTTGTTAAGTCCTTAAGATCTTTTTATTTATTTTTTGTTCCAAAAAAGAGTCTAGAAGGGTCCTTAGGATTAGCTTAATGGGTATTGGATATTGAGCTTAAGAAGGGGCTAGAAACTTGGGTCTTTATGGCTAGTTATGTTTAAAATTAGCTTAATTAACTAAAAGTATTATAAAAAATATTAATTAGCTCAATTTAAGTAAAAATAATTATTAAAATAAGACTGAACATCAAAACAAAACTATTTTTTGGTATTTTTTTTCAAGATTAAAAATGACTACAAAAATTAATGAACCTATTTTTGTAATTTTCGTTTTCTTGTAATAAAATAAAAGTAAAAGAGTAAAAATGAGTTGAAATAGCAATATTAGGCCTAAATTAAATATTTACGTGCTAAAATATAAAAAATCTTGGGGAGGGTAAAAAAATCATATGTCTACAGCCCTGACCAGACCTCGTCACTACGCTACCGAGGTTAGGCTTGACACTTATTGGGTACCGCTACGGTATAGTCATGCTACTCTTTTGCACATATTTTGTATACAGATCCAAGTGCCTCCTACCAGCCCCACTATTAGTTGAGAGTACTCGCTGCAGCTTTGAAGACTTCAAGGTATATCTGCTAGTGTCCGCAGACCTCGGAGTCCCCCTCTATCCTTTATGTTCTTCTTATTTTTCCTAAAAATACTGATGTATATAGACAATTAGAGTATTTCCTTAGAGCTTGAGACTTGTGACTACCGAGTCTTTTGGGAGTTGTTTATGGTCAAAATTGGTGGCTTTACTTGTATATGCTGAGTAGTAGTTTTCCAGCTTTATATATTTATAATTATTATTGTTAAGGTTTAGTAGTTATTTCTGTTGTTGTTCAATTTTTTCGCAACTGTTAGGCTTATATAGTCTTAGAGACCAGGTATCGTCACGACATCTTACGGAGGGAGATTTAGGTCGTGACAAGTTGGTATCAGAGCTCTAGGTTCATAGGTGTTATGAGATACAAGCAGGTTTAGTAGAGTCTCACGGATCGGTACGGAGACATTCGTACTTATCTTCAGGAGGTCATGGAATTGTTAGGAAAATTTTACTTCTTTGATTCCTTGTCATGCGAAATTGTTGACTCCAAAATTCTAAACTTCTGTCATCTATTCTCTCACATATGGTGAGGACATATACAACCCGATTAGGTAACTAGGCACCCGCGTCCCCTGTTGGAGCCACGAGACGTTGGCTCCAAGTTAGAGGCAAAGGACGTCAACGTGGTACAACTAGAGCACCTGGACGAGCTACTATAGAGGAGCCACCAGTAGCATCAGTCGGAGTGCAGGCACCTGTTACTGCACCAGCTCTTCAGGAGACCCATGCACAGTTTTTGAGCATGTTCGGTACTTTAGCTTAGACAGGGTTGATCCAACTTCGCTTGGCACATCTCAGGCCGAGCAAGGAGCATAGACTTTCGCCGCCCACACCCTAAAGCAGCGGGTTCAGGTCGACCGGGTGTCAGAGGCCATACCAGTGCAGCCGGTAGCCCTAGTTTGGCCCGAGGGTAGGGCAGCAGTTTCTGAGGTAGAGCAGCTTAGGCTTGAGAGGTACAAGAAGAACCACCCTTCTACTTTCAGTGGCCTGTCGTTAGAGGGTGCCCAGAGTTTTCTTGAGGAATGCCACTGTATTCTCTGTACTATAGGTGTAGCAAAGTTGAGAGGGGTTTCTTTGACTACGTTCCAACTTAGAGGAGCAACCTATCAATGGTGGCAAGCATATGAGTTGGATAGCCTGACTGAGGCAGCTTCACTCACATGGACTCATTTATCGGATATATTTTTGAAGGAGTATGTTCCAAGAGTCCCAAGTGCTCAGAGTTTGAGCAGTTGCACCGGGGTCCTATGACTGTGTCAGATATGCTGTTCGCTTCAGTAATTTGGCTAAATATGCATCAGCCTTGGTTGCTAGAGTTTGAGAGAGGGTTCGTCGATTCATCAAGGGGCTCTACCCTAGTATCAAATTTAGCATGGCCCAAGAGTTGGAGATGGACATCACACACCTGTAGGTAGTGGGGATTGCTAGGAGATTGGACGGTATGCTGATTCAGGAGAGGGAGGAGAAAGAGGCCAAGAAGTCTCGAGAGTCTGGCACTTATAGTGGTACTCGTTCCCCAGTTGCAGTTCATCATGGTAGGGGCTATTTGAGTTGCCCTGCTCATTTATCACTTCCAGCCGCTAATGGTTTTCCGGCCACTCCTAGGCCCTAGGACCCTTATTAGGCACCGCCATTGTCAATTGCAGCTTTTGCACGGGGTGTTATTAGCGGCCAGTCCAATCAACCTAGCCCGAGCCAGCAACAATAGCCATGCCCTTCGAGAGCTTGTTTTGAGTGCGGCGACACTCGCCATATGGTGAGGGATTTCCCCATACTTGGGAGGGGTGCACCTCCACAGACTACTCAGGCACCGCATGCTCTACCAGGTCCTCAGGCTATCGTTACAGCATCGGCTACCATTCCATCTACTCAACTAGCTCGAGGTAGAGGTCAGGCAGGTCGTGGTCGCCCTAGAGGTGGAGGCCAGGCCAGATATTATGCTCTTCTAGCTCGTACAGAGGCAAATGTTTTTGACTCTATCATTACATGTATTATTCCGATCTATCATAGAGATGAGTCAGTCTTATTTGATCCAGGCTCCACTTATTCCTATGCATCATCTTATTTGCTCTGTATTTGGGAGTATCCCATGATTCTTTGAGTTCTCTTATTTATGTGTCTACACTTGTGGGAGATTCTATTATTTTTACCATGTGTATCAGTCGTGTTTGGCTGTTCTTAGTGGTTTTGAGACCAGAACTGATTATTATTGCTCAGTATGGTAGACTTTGATATTAATTTGGGCATGGAATCACGCCATTATGCTATTCTTGATTGTCATGCCAAGACCATAACGCTGGCTATGCCAGGATTATCGCGGTTAGAGTGGAGAGGTACCTTAGAGTATATTCCTAGCAGAGTTATTTCATTTCTTAAGGCTCAACGAATGGTTGAGAAGGGGTGTGATGGGTATCTAGCTTATTAGAGAGATGCCAGTATTGATACCCCTACAATTGAATCAGTCCCAATAGTGAGGGATTATCCAGATGTATTTCCAGCTGATTTTCCGGGCATGCTTCCCAACAGGGATATCAACTTTGGTATTGATTTGTTGCCGAGCACTCAGCCCATCTCTATTCCTCCATATCATATGGCTTCTCCTGAGTTGAAGGAGTTAAAGTAATAGTTACATGAATTGCTTGATAAGGGCTTCATTCGGCCTAATGTGTCACCTTGGGTTCCCTAGTCTTGTTTGTGAAGAAAAAGGATGATTCTATATGTATGTGCATTGGTTATCGCCAATTAAACAAAGTTTTAGTAAAGAACAGGTATCCATCGCCTCGTATTGATGAGCTATTTGATCAGTTACAGGGTGCCAGTGTGTTTTCCAAGACTGACTTGCATTCAGGCTATCATCAGTTGAAGATTTGAGAGCCAAATTCAAGGTGGCATTCCTTAACTACCGCCCCAGTATTAGTATTGCCTACAGATTCAAGGTCTTATACTGTATATTATGATGCATCGCGGATTGTTCTCGATACGGTATTGATGCAGGATGGTAGAGTGATTGCCTACGCGTCCAGACAGCTAAAGGTGCATATAAAGAAATATCCTATCCACGACCTTGAGTTAGCAGCTATTGTTCATGCCTTGAAGATTTGACGGCACTATTTGTACGGTGTTCCTTATGAGATCTACACTGATCGCCAGAGTTTACATCATCTGTTCAGAAAGAAGGATCTTAACTTGCGTCAGCGGAGGTGGTTAGAGCTGCTTAAGGATTATGATATCACTATTCTATACCATCCAAGAAAAGGCCAATGTGGTGTCCGATGCCTTGAGTCGTATGGCGAATAGTTTGGGGAGCTTAGCATATCTGCCAGCAGCAGAAAGGCCATTGGCGTTGGATGTTCAGGCCCTGGCCAACCAGTTTATTAGATTGCATATTTTTGAGTTGAGTCAAGTTTTGGATTGTGTGGTTTCTCATTCTTCTCTTTATGATTGTATCAGGAAGCGTTAGTAAGATGACCCCCATCTATTTGTCCTTAAGGACACGGTTCACCACGGTGATGCTAAGAGGTCACTATTGGGTATGATGGTGCATTGAGGATGCATGGCAGGCTATGTGTACCCAATGTAGATGGTTTGCGTGAGTTGATTCTTCAGTAGGCTCACAGTTCGTGGTATTCCATTCACCTAGGTGCCATAAATATGTATAGGGACTTGAGACAACATTATTGGTGGAGGAGAATGAAAAATTACATAGTAGAGTATGTAGCTCGGTGCCTAAATTGCCAGCAAGTGAAGTATAAGGATCAGCAGCCAGGTGCATTCCTTTAGAAGCTAGAGATTCTGGAGTGGGAATGGGAGCAAATCAATATGGATTTTATTGTTGGGCTCCCACGGACTTAGAGGAAGTTCGATGCAGTTTTGGTGATTGTGGATAGGTTGACCAAGTCGGTTCACTTCGAACCAGTAATTATTATTTATTTTTCCGAGCAACTAGCTTAAGTTTATATCCACGAGATTGTCAGGCTCCATGGCGTGCCAGTATGTATGATCTCTTATTGGGGTATGAAGTTTACATCGCGGTTCTGGAGGGCCATACAACATGAGTTAGGTACTTAGGTTGAGTTGAGCACAGCATTTCACCCTTAGATGGACGGACTAGTCTGAGCGCACTATTCAGATATTGAAGGATATGCTCCGTACATGTGTGATGGAGTTTGGGGGTTCTTGGGATCAGTTCTTGCCACTTGCGGAGTTTTCCTACAACAATTATCAGTCGAGCATCAGGATGTCCCTGTATAAGGCTTTGTATGGTAGACGATGT
This sequence comes from Nicotiana glauca, assembly GCA_026770625.1. Taxonomy (NCBI): domain Eukaryota; kingdom Viridiplantae; phylum Streptophyta; class Magnoliopsida; order Solanales; family Solanaceae; genus Nicotiana; species Nicotiana glauca. Next base: position 23,137 of record MU746227.1, read on the forward strand.
TGGTCTCCAGTGGGGTTGGTTCGAGCCGTGCAAGGCTAGACTAGAGTACAAACTTGGTTCGGGATTCTTTGGAAAAGGTTAAGGTGATTCAGGGCCGACTTCTCACAACCCAGTTTAGACAGAAGAGTTATGTGGATCGGAAGGTTCGCGATGTTGCATTCATGGTTGGAGAGCAGTTCTTGCTCCAGGTTTTACCCATGAAGGGTGAGGTTCGGAAAGAATGGCAAGCTGAGCCTACGGTTTATTGGCCCGTTCGAGGTGTTGCGGCGAGTTAGGTAGGTTGCTTATGAGCTTTCCTTACCTCCCAGTCTAGCAGGAGTTCATTCGGTATTCCATGTTTCTATGCTCCAGAAGTATCACGGTGATCTGTCTCATGTGTTGGATTTCAGCTCAGTCCAGTTGGACAAGGATTTGTCTTATATTGAGGAGCCAGCGGCCATTTTGGACAGACAGGTTTGAAAGCTGAGGTCAAAGAATATTGTTTTAGTAAAGGTTCAATGGAGGGTCAGTCGGTCGAGGAGGTGACTTGGAAGACCGAGCATGGTATGTGCAGCTGTTATCCTCATCTTTTTACCACTTCAGGTATCTCTCTATGCTCGTTCGAGGATAAATGATTATTTTAAGAGGGGGAGGATGTAACGACCTGAACGGTTGTTCACCGATCCCCTATTTACTAATTCATCTGTATCATTTTATGTTTATGTGACTTGCCGGGAGGTTTTATTTTTGATTTCAGAGTGAATAGAGACACTTAGTCCCTAAAATGACAGGTTAAGTTCTTGGAATTTGATCGTAGTTGGAATGGTGTGAATACGACTCCGGAATGGAGTTTCGTCGGTTCCGTTAGCTATGTTGGGTGATTTTGGACTTACAGGCGTATCCGGATTGTGATTTGGAGGTCCATAGTTGAATTAGTCTTGAAATGGCAAAAATTTAATTTTTGGAAAGTTTGACCAGGAGTGAACTTTTTGATATCGGGGTCGGATTTCGATTCTGGAAGTTGGAGTAGGCCTTTAGTGTCAAATATGACTTGTGTAAAAAATTTGAGGTCAATTGGACGTAATTTGATAGTTTTCGGTATTGGTTGTAGAAGTTTGAAGTTTCAAAGTTCATTAAGCTTGAATTGGAGTGCGATTTGTGTTTTTAGCATTGTTTGATGTGATAAAGGCTCGACTAAGTTCATATGATTTTTGGGGACTTGTCGGTATGTTTGGTTGAGGAGGGCCGCAAATGGATTTCGGGTGGTTATCGGACTAGAGTTGGACTTGTTAAAATTGCATAAAATCTGGTGCTTTAGTTTCTAGTTTCATTCGCCACATTCGCGACAAAGGTCTCACATTTGCGTAAGGTATCTGGGAGGCCAGCTGAGTTTTGTGCTTCGGTTAGCGATGTGGTACACGCATTTGCGAAGCTTTGGAGTATTGAGTCTGCACGTTCACGATAGGTGTTACGCGTTCGTGTAGAGGAATGGTCAGATGGGGTTCCAAACATTTGTCCTACGCATTCGCACTGAAGGTCCCGCATTCGCGAAAGGTCAAGTAAGTAAAGCTCCGCATTCGCGAGAGGTCCCTCGGGTTCGCGTAAGAGGATTTTTGGTCAGTAGCTTTTTTTGCTCCGCGAACGCTAGGAAATTTCCATGTTCGCGAAGAAAGATTTACCTGAGCAGATATAAATATTTAAAAATCGAGGGTTTGCCATTTTCTTCATAACTTGAGATAGAAAGCTTGGGTTTAGGTGAGATTTTGAGGAATTTTCAAAGGCAACGATTGGGTAATGATTCTTAACTCATTTTTGGTTATATTCCACTAATTTATCGTTAATTTCTTCTTCTAATTTAATATCTAGATTGAGAAATTTGGGGAAAAAGTTAAAAATTTCTTCAACCAAATTTTTTAGATTTTGATTGAGATTTTGGTATTGGATTTGAGTAAATATGGTATGGGTGAACTCGTGGTTGAATGGGAGATCGAATTTTATGAGTTCTACCAGATTTTGAGACGTGGGACCGGGTTGACTTTTTCGGGAGATTTTCTAATTTTTTGTTAAAGTCTTGATTTCATTAATTAGATTGGTTTCTTATAGTTATATTCATAGTATGTTATTGCTTTTGGCTAGATTTGAGTCATTCGGAGTCGGAAAGTCGAGGAAAAGGCATTCTTGTCGACTGATTGAGCTTGGTTTGAGGTAAGTGGCTTGCCTAACCTTGTGTGGGGTAAATTTCCTTAGGATTTGGTATTGTTGTGACACTTCTATGGTATCTGAGTGTTGTGTACGCGAGGTGACGAGTGCGTACACGGGCTAATTATTGTAAAACTAGTTTTTACTGAATAGTAACCCGCTATATTTTAAGTGAGTTATCCCAACATGTGTAATTATCCTGTTTAGCCTAGTATCGCGTGTCTACGTGTCTTAAATACCTATTTGAAATCTGCGGAGCATGCTTAGTTGAGATTTTGCCCTTTCTTTGATTTGTATTTAGTCTTAAACTGTAGGATTCTTGCTGCTAACTGTTGTTTCTATCAGTTTTGAGCTGTGTGTTTACTTTTAGGACTAGGAGGCGGTTCCTCGGGAGATCCCTGTTGCATATTTACTTTTAGGACTACGAGGCGGTACCTAGAGAGTTCCTCGTTGCATCTTACTTTTGGGACTATGAGGCGATACCTCGGGAGATCCCCTGTCGCATATTTACTTTTGCGACTATGAGGCGGTACCTCAGGAGTTCCCCTGTCGCATATTTACTTTTGGAACTACGAAGCGGTACCTCGTGAGATCCCCTGTTGAGCATTTACTTTTGGAACTACGAGATGGTATCTCGGGAGCACCCCTGTTGTTTATCCCTACGTGTTGTGTTGTTACCTTTTTGAAATTCCTTATCGTTACATTTTTCAGCCTTCTATTATCATGTTATATCTTCTGCCTTAAATTGCTATATTTTAGTAGGGCCCTGACCTAACTTTGTCACTGTTCTACTGAGGTTAGGGTTGGCACTTACTCGGTATCGTTGTGGTGTACTAATGTTATTCTTCTGCACATGTTTTGTGTGCAGACCTAGGTACCTCTTACCAGCCCCGCTACTAGTTGAGCATATTTGTTGCTGCTACGGAGACTTCGAGGTATATCTACCAGCGTCCATAGACCTCGGAGTCCCCCTCTATCATTTTATGTTGTATCTTCTTCATTTTTTTCCTAGACGCTGATGAATAGTGACAATTAGAACACTTCCGTAGAGCTTGTGACTTGTGACTACCGGGTCTTTGGGAATGGTTTATACTCAATTGTTGGTTTAACTTCTATATGCCGAGCGGCAGTTTTTCAGCTTTATCTATATATATACCTGTTGTTACTTCAGTTATTCTACAACTGTTAGGCTTACCTAGTATTAGAGACTAGGTGCCATCACAACGCCTATATATATATATATATATATATATATATATTATAAGTGAGAATTGATCTTTATTCCTCTTGGTAAATTATTCAACATTCAACCAAGTTCATCATTCAACTTTCTTGGAGCTTATGTGTATAAAATTAATATTATATCAATTTTAGAAAATATATAAATTAAAATTTTAATTTTACGGAGAGAACACATGTTTACGTACCCCGTAATATTGTCTATAAATGAGCCCCTGTAAGCATGGATTGTAGGTGGCCGTAGCCCGTAAGGTTGTAATAATGCATTACGTACTAGCACAAAGAAATTATTCATGACCTTAGAGAAAAGCCTTCATATGATATGAGGCATGCAATAAGTCTACATTAGAATAATGTCAATTGCTCTTCTCATGCACTAAGCCACAAAAAGTAGCTTTTCAGTCTCCATCTCATTAGGCAATCTGAGAAATCAAGAAATTAACCCCGTTTGGTCATAAGTTTTGGCAAAGTAAATTTGAAATTTATTTTCAAAACTTATGTTTGGCCATAAATTTTGCTCATATTTTGGCCAAATCCCAAATTAAAAATTTCAAATTCCAAAATCAACTGATTTTGGGCCAAATTTCCAAAATTATATACATATTTTTTTAAAATAAAATTGGAAAATATGTTTTGAAATCGTATGTCCAAGCACATTTTTATCTTCAAACCAAATTTCACCCAAATCAAAATTTTCAAAATATATTTGGAATTTATGATCAAACGCCAGCTAAGTACTCCATAGTTGATACTTATCTCTCAAAGGAAAAGCCAGGGAACCAAAATGCTAGCTAGCTTATCTCCTTTTCTTGACCAAATCTTCTCTTTTAAGGCTTCATGCACAGCTCAGAGTTGCAATATGTTTCCTATTTTGGATTAGCTTACTTCACACGCGTCCAAATCCTATGCTGAATTCGGAACCGGGCCATAATTTATCTACTAGTAGCAAGTTGCAAGTTTCCTAGCTTTGATTTGACAGACTCAAAAGCAAAAAGGAGATGAGACTTATCTTGCTTTCTGCTTTGAGTGTCTTATCTATTCGCTAGTGTTTACGCAGAAAGCACTAGCTAGTTATTGTTGGAAAAATGTTTGATTCTGGAGAAAAGGATTTATCAAAGATCGAGACGTCCTTACCGATATTTCGCATATGCAATAATGAATATAATTAAGCGCCTCCTCCAGAATTCAATAAGTTCTTCAGGTTATTAAATTGAGAATAGAACTAGCAAAAAATTCAAGAAAAAAAAACCAACATATAGAAGGAAAAAGATGATTCATAAGGTTATTTTAAAAAATGTGTCTTTAGTTCTCTAAAGACCATATTTATATAGGAGTTGCTCCCACGGTTAGTTTGACTCTATTAAATGTAAAATAATTTATTAAATAATGAATATTTCAAAAAGAAAAAAAAATTTCAAACCAAAATGGATATAATTTTTTGAGGTACCACTAATTTTCTTACAGCAATTTGTAACCTCCCACTCTCAACGATGAGGAGACCAACTTTATTGCGCCACCTTTTTAGTTCATACATTCGTCACTTGGAATTCGCACTGAATAGTGTTATTACAAGAATTGAGAGGTAAATAGTTTTTTACACGGAGATTCCTCATTTTTAGCACTAATAGCCTGTTTGGCCAAGTTTATTTTTTGTTAAAAATATTTTTTTTTTTTTGCCAAAAGTACTATAATTTTTTACACAGAGATTCCTCATTTTTAGCACTAACAGCCTGTTTGGCCAAGTTTATTTTTTGTCAAAAGTATTTTTTTTTTTTTTTGCCAAAAGCACTTTTGGCCAAAAATTGAGTTGTTTGGCCAAGCTTCTGGAAGGAAAAAAAGTGCTTTTGAGGAAAAGCAGAAGCAGTTTTGGAGAAACAGAAAAAAGTAGCTTCTCTCCAAAAGCACTTTTGAGAAAAATACACTTAGAAGTAATTTTTTAAAGCTTGGCCAAACACTAATTGTTGCTCAGAAGTGCTTTTCAAACTAATTAGCCAAACACAAACTGTTTCTCACCAAAAATACTTTTAAGAAAAATACTTTTAAAAAAAAGTACTTATCAAAATAAGCTGATTTTGGCAGTTTGACCAAACGGGCTATATGCCAAAGACCTTTTAATATGCGTGAAGGAATCACAACAATTCTACCATACAATACCAAAAGTAGAGAACAGTCGAAAGGGCTTGTTATGTGCGACAATGCGAGATTCAATGAAGGACCGGATAGTAAGTGTCACGGGGGCGTTTTCTGTCCGCCGAAAACACTGCCCCGCGCGGCAGTCAAGTCCCACTTGACATCAGCCTTTCGCCCAATTTTTAATTTCAGATTCGAGGTTAACACTTAGAAAAATTCAAGGCAACATAACAAAGAAAGAGACAAGCAGATTTACGGGAACCCTTTCCCAACCTTTTATAATATATACAATTACAAAGGAAATTTCCGAGTATGGCAAGGTGCTGCCACCCTTGGCAGACACCAACTCACAAAATAGCCAACAAGTGCACAAGACTGCCCTATAAAAGCCCCTGCCTTAGGCCGCTCATGCTCCCAACTCGTTTGGCAAGGCCATGGCACATAATTTTGCCATGCTCAAGCCATAAATAGACAACCCTATGTCTACATTTTAGACTATTTCCCTCCCTAGGTACTCTGCCTATTTTTAAGACTGCTAACCCCTATAATATAGGCAGCCCAAAAATAGTTCGTATGTTCAGTTGACATCCCCCAACTGATAGGACATGATCCCCATGATCTAAAAACGTGGGAACATGTCTAAAACATGCCCCAAAAACGTGCAAACACTCAGCACATTTTCAGCACTTTGGACAAAGGTGGTTGTAACCGCCCAACCGCATCATGTGCACAGCATGTGCGCATTTTCCTGGCCAGCTGCTGCCCCAATTTCGTGAATAGGCTTGGACCAACTCCAATGCCATAAATTTCCTTGCCATCCCCCACGAACTTGGCCCGTTGCTGCAACTTCAAAGCCATGACAAACCTGTCCGCGCGCAGCCTTTCCGTTGCACATTTGCTTGTCCTTGTCAAGTCGCCCCTACTTGATCAAGCTTGCCCTTTGCCAATGCCATGCTGATTTTAGCATCAAGTCACCAAGACTTGATGC
>MU746227.1:31352-59675 GCA_026770625.1 Nicotiana glauca
TCACACTTGCCCTTGCAACAGTTTGTTGCCATCGACAACACCCGCATTGTCTTGCATGTTGATTTTCCCCACGCATAAGGCCAATGGCAAGGCCATCATGCCAAAATCCTCACCAATGCCGCGCCACTTGCCGATCAGCTTTGTCAAGGGTCTAACAGTAAGGGTCTTACACTAGTGAACCATCAAATGTAAGCAAAACAAATGCATACCAAGTGCCCGACTCTTGGCCTATCTTCATTTTTTTTTTTTCTTTTTTTTTTATATGTTGTTGTAAATTTTGGATGTTTGAGAGCATAGTTACATCTATGAGTGACAAACAAATGGGTCGGGTTAGATATAGGCAGGTCAAAAATTAATAATATAAAAATAAATAAAATATTCGATCCAATTCATATTTAATACATATTAAAAATGGGTTAACAACTGGATAATATGGATATCTATATTATCCATGATTTCTTGAATATGATTATTTTTTATAGAATTTCTAATCTTCAAAATTTAAGGAACCCCAATTGGTTGTTATTTTTTAAGTGGATAATATGATTCTTATCGATATTTGATCTATTTTTAAAAAGTTAATTATCTATAACCCATTTCTCCGTGGATAATATTAACACAAGGTATTTTTTTTAATATATCTTGTTATCACTTGACTACTTACATGATTTTCAAGGTTAACAAGTGACAGTACTTAAAATAATGATAGTATATATGAATATGTTTTAAAATCATTGCCAAGAAGAAAGAAATTCTAACAATGAAACCGTTCGTTGTTTGTTTGGGGTGGGGGCTTCAATTATTTTAAGTCAAAATCAGTATTTGATTGCAACTTAAAAGTAATTTAATTGTTGGATGCCTAATTACTTTAACTCTGGCCACTTCTCTGCCTGTTAATTGTTACTTAAAGTTATTTGACATTCAAAATTTTGGATGATGACATAAAAGGGACTTTTTGGGTAGTTTTAGTGGAATGTTTTAAAATTGGCGGTTTTAAAAAATGATCCCGATTTGCATAAGTTCTTCAAGGGTTATTTTATTGGATTAAAATTGTTCATCAAAACCTACTAGATTGTCATATTATTGTTCTTCAAGATTTCTCTACCAATCCAGTAAAGTTGATGTTATTATTGCTCTACCTATCTGTTAAGTTGCTCATTGAAGTTTATCGATTGTCATACTTCTGCTCTTTAGAGATTTCTCTACTGCACCGGCAGAGTTGATGTTATATTTTTTTTAACCTATCTGTTTAGCTGTTCATGAAAGTCTACTATACTGATATATTTTTCCTGAGTTAATTTAACAAAATATTCTTCGAATTTACAACTTCAATTTCTATCAAAACTCTAAAATCTGCTTTAATTGATCTCAAATTTCAAATAAAGCTTCCAAATGCAATTACAAACAACCTCTAATCACCAATTTAGTTGAATTACACCAAATAAAAAAGATTCACTTTGTGTTGTTCAACACATACTAAGGTCCAATAACAAAGTTTTCATATTTTTACAGAATCACCAAAATCTAAGTCTGAACTAAAATTTTAAGCACAAATTCAACATTCAAATGGTTTTAACTATAATCGATTATTAACTTTTATCTTCCACCATCAAACAATAATTTCAAGCTTTAAAAGTAAAAAGCTATGATGTCCAAGTAAAAAAGGGGGAGATTTTGCTAAAATCATAAAAAAAATAGGAATATTCCGCCAAGACCATCCTCTTTGGGGATCACACCGTGCTAATTTATGCAAAAATTTTAGTACACGCTTTTGGAGTGAAAGGGCTTATACCTTATTCAGATGCATTGAGTTGAATAGTGAAATATCGACGATATAAATGAAAAAAAAAATATTGGAGCTGGTGTGAATTAGTTGATTGAAAATAAATGATCATCTTGAACTGATGATACCTAGTTAATGTGTTTGGTAAAAAAAAGTATTGATAAATTGTTCTTTAAATGATTAAAATACCGACATTAGGCTAAAATCATGTTTTTGCATATAAATTGTCTTGCATTATGCCTTGATATTGTTAATAGTGTAAATATTTGTAACTCGAGCTTAATTTTGGTATTTATTTGTGTAGGAATCTGTCAGAGGTGATACAGTAAGATTGTGCATAATTTGAGGCTAAGTGTAACGACCCGATCGGTCGTTTTGAGCTCTAGTACATCGTTCAGCGGTTTGAGGTCTTGAGTAGCTTCACTTCAGGTATTATGACTTGCATGTGTGGTGGAAATTGAATTTCGGGAAGTTCGGAGTTGATTCGGAAAGAAAATTCTCATTTCGGAAGCTTTAAGTTGGAAAAATTGACTAAAGTGTGATTTTTGAGTAAACGATCTCGGAATCGGGATTCGAAGGTTCCAACAGGTTCGTATGATGATTTTGGACTTGGGCGTATGTTTGGATCAGGTCTTGGATGACTCAGGAGCATTTCAGTGTCTATTGTGAAAGTTGGCATTTTGGAAGAATTTAATAAATTTAAGTTGAGATGTATTTCAATGTTATCGATGTCTGATTGGGATTCCGAGTCTGGGAATAGCTCCGTATGGTAATTCTGGTATTGGGAGCACGTCCGAAAGTGGATTTGGAGGTCACATGATTTGATAGGTTTCGGCATCGAATGTAGAAATTAGAATTTTTTAGTTTAATTAGACTCGAATTGGGGTGTGACTCGTGTGTTTTAGTGTTGTTTGATGTGATTTGAGGCCTCGACTAAGTCTGTAATATATTTTGAGACTTCTTGATATGTTCGGACAGGGTACCGAGGGGCTCAGGATGGTTTCGGACCATTTCTAGGCCATTTTAGCTGCTATTTTTGGCTACAGCGGTATGCTACACAATCGCGGGAAATTGGCAGCGGCCGCGATGAGTAAAATGGGAGAAATTGGCCAGTGATTCGCAATCGCGGATGGCCTTTCACGATAGCGTAGAGGAAAGTGTCTGTTGCCCTAACCCGACTTCGAAAGCTTGTATCTTGCAATCTATAAGGAATATAGAGATGAACCAAAAATAAAATTTATAGTCCTTTGTGTCTAGTTTTTAGAAAATTAAACCATTTTGTATTTGGAGTTGTGTACAAAATGTTATGAGGGGTACACTACAGCCTATCCGGGAAGAGTTTGGAAATTACGAAGAGAAATTTGTGTTGCACAGGCTGATTTTGAAAGCTTATATCTCGTAATCTATAAGGAACTGGGAGATGAGTAAAGCATAAAAGTTGTATTCCTTGGAGTCTAGTTTTCATAACATTAAGCTATTTATAATTTAGAGTTTTGTACAAAATGTTATGATCATTAAACTAGAGGCTGTCCGAAAGAACTGAGCATTTGTTATTCACGATCGCGAAGCGTTTTCCGCAATCGCGAAGGGAAAATTTTGGGCTTAGAAATGTTGTGATTTGTAATCGGGAAGCATTTTCGGCAATCACAAATAGTAAACACCTGGGCAGAAGTTATATTTCGAGGTTTCGGCCATTTTTAGCATATTTGGAGCTATGGAGCTCGGATTGAAGTGATTTTTGAGGCGATTTTCACCATATGGATTGAGGTAAGTATTCTATATTCGGAATTAATCATACTTCATGATTTTATAGTTATATTAATCATTTATTTCGGATTTAAATGGAAGAAATAAATATTTTTGCAAAATTTTACAAGAAAGAAAATTCAAGATTTAGAGGTCAAGTTGTTAACGAAATTTGATAAAATTGGTATGGTTGAACTCATATTGAAATGGATTTTGGAATTTTGTGAGTTTTATCGGGTTTCGAAAGGTGGTCCCCACTGCTAACTTTTCAAGTGGAGTTGAGATTTTTTATAAATTATTAAATTTCAAGCATTGGAGTATATTTTTAATTAATTTGCACGTTGTTTGACTAGTTTCGGATTGAATGGCACCAAGTTGGAGGCTTTAGAGCGAAATTGTGACCGGATAGTGGGCTTTAAGACGTGGTAAGTCTCCTTTCTAACCTTGTAAGAGGGAATTTACCCCACAGATAAAATAATTCAATATGTGCTTCTATTTGTGGAGGCTACGTACGCACGAGGTGATGAGAGTCTGTGCGTAACTATTATTATGCTTAAATCAGGGTAGACTAGGACCCAAAAGCATGCTATACTTACGATATTTGTAAACTTATTGTCAATTTAAATTGGTTAGATCATATCGAACTTGATAAATGAATTTCTAAAAGGTTAAACTTCATTTTCTTGATCGTTAAAAGAAGATTGTCGTTTCCTTGGATAATTGCTCCTTTATAAATTCTTGGTTAACTGTTTTGAATGTGTTTTTCTTTCATGGAACGGGCCGAATACCTCGGCAGATTAAATAGATGTATCTATGGTTCGCGTCGTTCGACCCTCCAGCAGTGCACAATTTAAATATTATATTAAATCGGGATGTACGACCTCAGCTTGATTTGCGCATGACTTAATCAATTGCTTGGGAATTTTTGATAATTGATGTGGCCTCATTGGCCTGAGATATAAATTGTTAAAAGATGAAAATAAAATTGGAAATCCCCTATTAATAAAATAATCACTTACTTGCCTCGTGTTATTGAGCTTACAGTCGTTTTATAAAATTCATGACTAATCATATTATTGGTATATTATTATTGGCCTTAGTAAGTGTCGGAGTCGAACTTTCGTCACTACTTCTTCGAGATTAGACTGGGTACGCGTTATTTTCTTACTCATACTACACTTGATGTACATTTTGTTATACATGCATATATACATGTACTGGCCTCGTGGGCGCAACAGCATGGTTGATGCGGGAACTTAGGTGAGGTGCATCGTATGTACGATCCGCAGCCAGCAGAGTCTCCTTCAGAGTATTTATATTTTTCCTCATGTCCAATTTGTATTCCGGAAAGTTGTTATACTTTATTTTGTTTCATAGTAAATTCTCATACACTTGTGACACCGGGTTCTGTATGGGATATCCAGTATTGATAATTTGAAAACATTATTATTTATGCTGTAAAGTTCATTTTTATTAGTTAAAATGAAGGAGATTTATGATTTTTAAAAAATGAGAATTTAATTAACTATTTAGTGTTAGCTTGCCTGACAGTGGTGTCCGGAGCCATCACGACCTTTAATAGATTTTGGGTCGCGACACTAAGATGGGAGAATTTAGAGGAGTATGATTTTTGACCTCAAGGTACACAAAGTTGGGCGCCCAGCTTCGCGCTAGGCGCGATTCAAAACACCAAAGCGGGAAACTTTTCCTATTTCGCCCAGGACTTGGTAGTATCAACCCTACACGCCCATAATATAAAAAGTGGTTCTAAACCTTTTTTTTCCAAAGTTGAAACATTATTGGAGAGGCAAGAAGACTACGGGAACACTTGGAGGCAAGGAATCATAAGAGTTTTATTCCGTTCTTTCTTAATATGTAGTTTAATGCTTTCAATAATTAACGTGATTTTTAGCATAAATGCGAGTAGCTAAATTTGTTATGTAGGGTTTTGATGGACTCTTTTATAGGATAAATTATTGATATATTTTTTTATATAGTTGAGCCGTGGTATTTCTCTACTTGTTCAACTGTGTGTTTGCTGCTGTTGATTGAAGAGCTCTCAATTGACTATGTCTATTCATTATGTATTGCTTGAAAACAGATACATATTTAGGTAGTTGTTGAATAACATCACTCCTAACTTTTGTTAGAAATCAATACAGAGGGGTTAAAGGTGTAATTAGAAATAACGAAACTTTGGTGTGATCTTAGTGAGCGATGAACTAGTACCAGCTAGTATAGTTCGAGAGAATATGTCTAGTAAATTATGGTAGTTGCTCGAAAGAGAATTACAATACCTGTAGTGCTCACGATCAGTAGAGAATACTTATGTTGTATTATAGGATACGTAGCGAGAAGGATTTCGTCAATTGGTAAGTTTTAACTCCATGCCTCCTTAATCTTGTCTCCAACCCTTAGTATCTTTAGTTTTTAATTCATTTCTTTATTTTGTTAGTTAATTAGTTAGACATAAGAATCTTTATATTTACAACTTAGGAGGTTCGAGCTTGTCTTCTTGGTGATAGTGAATAGTTGTAGCTAAAACTTACTTCTCTATGGGATTCGACCCCAGACTCTTAGACCAAATTATATTTGTAGTGACCGCTTATCTGTTAAGAACTAGAGTTGGGCGTGATCAAATACCATTAGTGATGTTTTATACTTCAATGCCACACAAGAGGGGGGGGGGGAATGATTTTTGTGGTACCCAATTTTCCGTTTAACCTAATTATAGAAGGACCTGGTTCATCTATGTGTTCCAACTATTACTGTTGCAGAATAATAAATATAGAAATTAAAGAACACAGAGATTTTACGTGAAAAATACCTTGCTCAAAAGGTGAAAAAAACCACGACCTACTTTCCAGTAGGATTTTTCCAAACTCTCCACTAAAATCATCGAGCCAAAAAACTGCATTTACAAAAAACTCTTTTGTAAACCTAGGATTAACTCTAATCCTGTTGTGGCACACAGCCTCAACTGTTGCAACAACTTCAAGTTAACTCTAACTTGAAAACTCTAAGTACCTAATACAATTACTTCTAGATAAAGCTGAAAGGTACACTATTAAATCACCTACTATAATTGAACTAGAATAAGAGACAGATACTTGGAACTGGTTCTTTTATCTGGTTCAAGTAGTTTCAGGATTGCACGCTTGAATCACACATAAATTGCTTGCAAAATTGCCTTGCTATTTTGCTCTCAATTCACGTTTAACTTCTGCTTATGTGCATTTCCTGTAAAAGAGAACAACACTGATATTTATGGAGTTAGTAAAAAGAGATTGACTAGAATACAGATGCTACTCTTCCTTGGTGGAAGAGTTCTAGTTGGTCTCATCCTCTAACTCTATCCATTTTTTAAGCCGTGTTTCTCTTTGTTTAAGGAGTCTTTCTCCTTGTCCAATATGTAGCATTTTCGATCATGATCAGGAGATATCAATTCTGATAAGTTAGGGTTATCTCCTTCACGTGCATCTCACAGGTTTGAGTTGATCATAATTGTGCTTCACAAGATGAACTTGGTCCATGTCTGAGTTCCTTTGTCAATCTTCAAAACTTTACCTTTACTTGGGCCAACAATTAGATTTTTACAAAAAATTAAAAAATTGAAAAATATCTTCGTATACAAATGAGAAACGGAAAATAGGGAATGAAGATACATTGTTAATTTTATTTTGGGAAATGTATTTTGTGGATTAAAAAAATATTACTAAGGGTAAAATAGTAAAAGTATTGCTCAAATTAAAAGTGCTTATAAGTTGAAAAGTCATAAGTTGAGAATAACTAACTTATGACTTATTGTTAATTTTGGCTTATAAGCACTTGATTTATAAGCATTTTGGATGTTTACCAAACACGTAAATAAACTAAAAGATGCTTATAAACCAATTTAAGATGCTTATAATTAAGGTTAGCCGAACAGTACCCTAGCTTTTACTCACTTCTATGTGCACACCCAATTGAAAAATGCATAGCATAACATCCTAGGATATGACCAAATGGTAAATAAAATCAGCGGCGGATCCAAGATTTTAAAGATATGGGTGTTCGCCGACAAAAACTTCAAAAGAAGAAGAAAAATGAATTACTTGTGGGTGCTTACTCAATATTTATCTAAATATTTGTACTGTTGCCTATATATATTTGTTAATATATGGTCCAATTTAATGGGTGCTTAAGCACCCACAACTCTCTATGTGTATCCGCCACTAAATAAAATGAGCTGTGACCCATTAAGTTGCAAATTCAAGTCCCGTATCCATAATAGTATTATATACTCCCTCCGTTTTAATTTATGTAAACCTATTTTCGTTTTGGTCCGTATAAAAAAGAATGACCCATTTCCTTAATTGGAAACAATTTACCTTTATGCAATGATTTATAATCACACAAAATATATGTGTCTCATTTTACACCACAAGTTTAAAAAGTCTTTTCTCTTTTCTTAAATTTTGTGCCCAGTCAAATAAGTTCACGTAGATTGAAACGGAGGGAATATTTATTTCTCTGTCCGAAAATCGGGCATTTGTGGAATTTGGTGATTAATATTCGCCTTGGCTAAACTTTTGAGAAACTAAAAATGTTCTTTTCTTCTCGAACAAAGGTGCTTATATCACAGAGTTATGATGCTTTGACTAAGCTTGTGGAAAAAATAAAGTGCTTTTGAATAATATCGTTTACTTTTTACATTGTAGAGTGCTCTTTCCCTTTCGATTTGTTTTAGTTAAGAAAGACTTTTGAAATTATGTGATTATCGTAATATTTATATATTTATAAAAATATTATATTAAGATAATATTAGAATGTGTAAATCTTTTTTAAACATGTCAATCCCTTTGAAGCGTAAGGATTACTATTTAGCGGTGAACTAAAAGGCAAACGTTCCGATTCCATGAAGTGGCAAGCAAGTACACCTGATTCGAACCCAAAATTTGTGGAGAGGGAGAGCTGAAAAGGATAGAAATAAAATATGGGAAAGTGGCAGACAGTTTGGTTCTGATATTTTGTTGGTCACTTCATGCGAAAGTACCATCATGGCCTTGATGGTGCTAGTCTCCCAACTTTACTAAAATCATTGGTATCCCAATTAAATAAATATCTAATTAGTGATTGGTCCTCCCTCATTTCATCTTCAAAAGTTTAACAATGAATCATGTAATTGGAATGTACAATATGAATAAATTAATCTCTTATTAATTTCCGGTGGCCATCACTTGCTACTATAAATGTAAATACAATGAATATTAAAAAATGCTTGATGATTAATTTATTACCGGTCATCTACCTAAACTTATCTAAATCTATGATGGTTGGAGGTATACATAGCTAACAAATAGTCGATAAAATAATTGAGATGCGTTTGGATCGAAAAGAAAAGGAGGAATTGAAAAAGAAAAAGAGGAACAAACTGTTCATCCTGGCAATTGTCTTTAAAAGGGGACGTCAAACAAATTGAGTTCAAAGCCAAACAAAAGTAGCACCACACCATGGATGTTGAGAAAGTCTTCCACATGAAAGGAGGAGTTGGAGAAACTAGCTATTCCAGAAATTCTTCATTTCAGGTCTCTCTTATATATGCATGCTAGCTAGAAATTAAGTATACTACGAATATTTCATTAACGAACATTATTTTAGTTATTGTATTAATATATTTAATTTGCAGAAGAAGGCATCTGATATGGTGAAGCAAGTAATCCTAGAGACTGTAGAAGAAGTTTGTCTCACAACAAAGCCTAAGAGCATAGGCATAGCTGACTTAGGTTGTTCCTCAGGACCAAACACCTTATCAAACATTAAAGAAATCATTGAAACTGTCCAAAGGAGGACAAGCCGGAATCACAAGCTCTTGCAACCGGGGGCACCGACGGAGTTTCGAGTTTTCCTAAATGACCTTCCCACCAATGACTTCAACGCCATTTTTCAGGCCTTACCTGAATTTCGGCACCAATTAAAGGAAAGAAGAAATGACGATGAAATAGCAGCTGGTCCTTCAAATATATACATAGCTGCTTATCCTGGCTCATTTTATGGAAGACTTTTTCCAGATAATTGCTTGCATTTCATCTATTCATCCTATAGCTTGCACTGGCTTTCAAGGGTTAGTTTCTATACTGATTTTCTTCAACTAATGTATGTGTGCTCTTCTCATTTTTTGCTGATTAAAGTTACAACTTAACCATTTGTTCAATTTTATATGGTATTTTTCCGTTTTAGTATGTTTCAAAAATACTTGAACTTCTTTGGTAACATGCTGTTATAATCACAGAAATATATCATGTGTTCTAAAATTACTTTTGGTATGTCTCAATTATAGGAGTCGCAGAATGGTTAAAAGAAAAGAGTTAACTATAAAAAATGGGTTGGATAATGAACTTTAAAAAAAAACAGGTCAAATATGGATAAGAATCATATTATCCATTTAGAAAATGGATAACCGATGGGTAACCAATAGATAACTAATGAGTCTAACTTTTACATTTGTAAAACCACAAATTAGGGTACCTCAAGTTAGAGCGACTAAGGCCTCATTTTTTATTTTTTTTAAGATTAAGACGTCTGAATCTGAATACACGTCTGAATATCAAGGTGTGTATTAAGATTAAGATATCTGAATCTGAATAGAATGTTAAGATGTGTATTAAGATCTGAATACTAAATGATTAAGACTGTTTGATTTTTAACATCTGAATGTATAGAATTTACGTTTATTTGATAGTCAATAAACATAAAATTCAAATAAAATACTAATTAATCAAATATTCCATCACTAAAATATGATAGTGTGGTGGTAATGGCTAATGATAGTGATTGTGAATGCTGACTAAAAGTGGTGGTTAGTGGTAGATTTGGTTGATGGTGGTAGTTTAGGGTAGTAGCTAGTGGTGATTGGTAGTGATAGCTATTATGATTAAGAATGGTGGTGGTGGGTGATGATACTTAATAATAGGGTATGGTGGTGGTGATAGTTGTGATTGAGGAAGATGGTGGTGGGTGGTGGTAGTTGTGATTGAGGAAGATGGTGGTGGGTGGTGGTAGTTTATAATGATGGGCAGTGCCAGCTATGATTGTTGATGGTGATGCGGTGGTTACTTGTGGTAGTGAGGTAGATGAGTGTTGGTTGTCGTTGAGAATGATGATGATGGGAGTGGTGGGGATGGTGAGTGGTGGTAGTCGACAATGACGGTGACTATGATTGAGGATGATAGTGGTGGTGATGAGTGGCATAGTGGTAGTTGATAATGGTAGGCGGTGGCGGCAGATAATAATGAATATGGATGATAGCATCTTAATAAAATTAATTCTCCGTTATAGATATTAATGATACAGACCTATTAAGACTCATTAAGTGGTTGCGAAGTAAAGCAAATAAACATACTTAACGATTAAGATCTGAATCACAAGATTCAGAATTTAAAAACAAACGCACTTAATGTCTGAGATCGGAATGATTAAGATTCAGACCTCCATTAAGTGCAAACAAATGAGGCCTAAGAATTCTTCTAAAAGTGATCATATGCAAGAAGTTATGGAAAATATGTTTACCTATATCATCCGCCGGTTAACCCATTTTTTATCCATATTAAATATAGGTATGGAATAATTTATCCGTTTTTTCATTACCTGTTTTCGACCCGAACCATATTCGACTCAACTCGCCCGTTTGCCATGACCCAATTGATAGTGTCAATATTTTTTACATTATTAGTGAAATATAGGAGTTTAATTCTAAAAATTGGACAAATTATTTTATTTTTCTTTTAGATTCCTCCACGAATTTATCATGAAGATGGGAGGTCCTTGAACAAAGCCAACATATACATATCAGAGAACAGTCCACATCAGGTTTCAGAAGCTTATTTTGAACAATTCCAGGAGGATTTCTCATTGTTCCTCCGTTCAAGATCGGAGGAGTTGGTTAGTGGTGGAAAAATGGTGCTGATTTTATTGGGAAGAGAAGGTCTTCATCATGCTGACAGAGGAAATGCTTTCTTTTGGAAAATCCTCTCTAGGTCATTAACAAATTTAATTACTAAGGTAATTAATCATTAATAAATATGCATCGCTAAAGTATATAATGTTCCACTTGGTCATGTTTGTTTAGTGAGAAATGATGATACATATTGGATGTTCCATTAGAAAAATGAACGACTTTCTAAACTTCTAAGATTGTAATTACTTATGCGCCACTCACTTTAATCTGTAATAACTAGGGTAATAAAAAAAAAATTCAAGCCATATTATTAGTAACGACATGATTTTTATTCCTTTTTTTTAATCTAATATTTTTGGTTGCTTTACAGGGAGAGGTGGAGAAGGAAAAGGTTGAGTCATACGAAGTACATTTTTATGCACCATGTAAGGAAGAAATCGGAGAAATAATAAAGAGAAATGGGTGTTTTCAAGTGGAGAGACTTGAAATATTTGAGGTAGAGAAAAATATTGTTGGGAATGGTATGAGCTATGGAAGAATGGTGGCTATGACAGTTAGGGCAATCCAAGAATCTATGATAGCTCACCATTTTGGAGAAGCAATTGTAGAAAGCTTGTTTGAAGAATACGGAAGATTGGTAGACGAAGAGATGGCAAAGGAGGAAATTAGGCCTATAACTTTCCTCCTCGTTCTTAAGAAACTATAACCTAAAATATTACTGTATAATTTTATGGATTTCACTAGAATCCACCTCTAATGGTGGAAATCAAATTTTAGTTGATACATTATGCTAGCAGCTCTTCTTTGTACCAACATGATTAATTTAGTTGATATATATATATGACTATGCTAGTAGCAATTCTTTAAACAACTAGCTCCACATGCTGGTACGAATTAAAATAAGTTGGCAAGTACTGTTAATAACTGATGGTGGACTTATTGCATGATTAATTATATTACCATCAGATTTGTGCATAACAAAAATTATACGCTCTGTATCACGGTTAATACCCACGTAAAAGACATACCATTAGATTTGAGGTCTCTATCCTTTCTCTCCTTCTACTAAAATTGGATGTCCTCTTGTATCGGCGGAAAAAGAACATTGACACGTGGAGCAGTGATTCAATGTCAAGTGGCCTTCTTAATAAGAAAGGGAAGATACACGAACCGAAAATAAATAGAAGGGAAATCAAAACAGATATAAAACATTTATAACAATAAATACTCTGGTTACAATTATCTGAGGTACTGGGCAATCAATAGAATTGATGCCCATGATGAACCCAAATTATATGGAAAAACCGTTACGATTGTAAACTCTTATATAAGGATACAAAATTTTATTTGTAAAGACCGATCCCAAATACTATTGAAATATACTATTTACTTTTCTACTTTTTCGAAATTCTCAGTCTTGATTTTACAATTTGACCATCAATAAGTTCTTTGCCATTCATATTATTTTTCTTAAATATCATTATGAAAGTGAAGTAAAACCTAGTTATCAGTAACCCGTTTTCTTTTAAATTTAGACTTTGATCAAGAAGCCTATTTTTTGGTTAAACAAATTGGTTCCATGACTGAAAATTTGATAATCTTTTCACTTTCCAAATTCTCTTACTGACAACTAGCCATGTTAACTGTCAACGAAAATAACTAGCTAAATCTGCAGGAGGGAGGAACTCTACCAACCCCTTCTCCACAAGAATCTCCTCTACAGTCCCGAGAAGGGACACATGAAAGATCAACGTCACACACGAATGATCATCAAGGGGACAAGCAGACTGTCGAACAAGACGCTTTAAAACAATTGATCGCAGAACACGTAAACAACACTCTCCAAGCCTTTGTTAGGGAATTGCCAACTGCACCGCCAACTCCTCCTCCAAATAATACCGCAACCATAGAAAACCCACACTCGGGGCTTGCCAATTTAGGAAGCGGAGGAACTCCAAGTGAATCTCGTGATGGAAGGTCGGGTACACCAAATAATTCTGATTTACAATGTTTGATACTAACTTTGCAGAAACACCTAAAAGAGCAAAATGATCGCACAGAACAAATACCCAGCATACCACCCGTGATTAAAGGAGTAGATATCGATAAATATTCACAACAGTTCTGAAAGCTAAGTACATCACCTTTGCCGATTCCTAAGAAGTTTAAAATGCCTGATATTCTAAAATATGATAGAACAACTGACCCGCGAGATCACAAACTGGCGTGAAAGGCAACAATTTAACCAAGCAAGAAATCAAATCACCTTTGGTAAAAAAAAAAAAAAAATTGGTGAAATACTCACGAAAGGAGCATTAACGTGGAATTATCTCTTATCTGAAGACTCTATTGATTCTTTTGATGAGCTTGCAGATTTATTTATAAAAACACATTTGGAAGCTTAAGAAGTTGAAAAAAATGATGGAAGACATCATTAAGGTAAAAAAACGAAACACGAAGCTGCTGTAACGACCCAAACCGATGAGCCGCGACGTGCACCCGGTACTTTACTCAACCGAGTACCAACATAATATATCTTTCTTATTACATCATCATAGATATGTGGGCCAGAAGGCGTGTCATGATACAACTAGAGTAACATGAGGGAATACCCGACATAGAATGTCCCAACCTGATATAGAAACTAATACGTGTGACATACATAAGGCCAACGTGATCCATTATATACTTTAAATATAGTCCGACAAGGCCATACAAATATACGTACACATGACAAATTTCTACAAACCTCTAAGAGTACATACTTATCATAAAGGTCGAGATCGACCCCGTCGTACCATACAATACATGTACTAATCATGCTGACCAATTAAGCAACTCCGGAGCAATGGAGTGCATCAACATCTTCCGCTGAGCTGATAGCCTACTTGGAGGACTCTCTATCTGTGTATCAGGACCTGTGAGCATGAAACGCAGCATTCCCAGGCAGAAAAGACGTCAGTATAAATAATGTACCGAGTATGTAAGGAATAAAAATCATTAACTAATAGACATGAGAGAAACATGGAGTAAAAGACTCGACATGTAAGTTTGAGTAACTCTGTAAATTATGAAATACTCATAGTGTCATGCATATGCATATGAATATCATGTCATGCGTAGGTACATGTGTTCATAACATCATCAAGCCTCTGAGGGCATCCGATCATATCATCTCGGCCACTGTGAGCAAAATCAGCAACGTATACCAGCTAATCATGTGGTGGTGCGTATATATATATATAATGCCATCTAGTCATGGGTCAATGTGCATGTATAAATGCATGAAATGCATATGAAATACGTTAATAAATTTTCTCGATACGTCATAAGACATTATGCCTCTGATTAATATCATGAAATAAACTTTACCAACTTACGTATTTTTGAGACCCATGAATAGATGATAGAATAATATGACACATGGGGAACCAAGAACATAGGAACCTCTAGTATTCTATGAATAGAATCATTTATTGAAGCTGTGCATTTGCTCATTTCGTTTGTGTCGTATAGATCATTCTAAAAGGAAAGAAGGGATAGCCTTAACATACGTGAGCCAATTCTCTTGACAATTCCTCTAACACGCATTAATTATGACAAAACACGGAACAAGTCATATGAAAAGCTCGAAACAATCACGTTGCTTATGAAAGGAAAATCTTGACCGAAACCTTTCCTTAAGAATTTTGCAACAACGTTGCTATTTGGAAATGGAATTAACCTTGCTATGTTTTGGACTAGAAAGTGATTTGGATCGTAACGTTTCTATGTGTTTGGTGGAAGCTTTCTTGTTATGGTAGAGATTTAAAAAATGACTAAGATAGGATTTCTTGACCTTTGGGAGTGGGCCCCACTTGATGGCTTAGTTGGCCAATAATTTCTTCAAATTTTGCCTCTTTTCATTTGACATTAAGAGTCATTAGTTTGAACATAATTGGCTGCCACATTTTTACACCTTGAGCTTATCCAAAGACCTTATTTTAATTATCCACAATTATTTAATAAACTTGTTAATCTCCCATTAACCAATAATTAACCAATTACCTACATAATTAAAAATTATCTTAAATTACTTAAAATACTACTTACTTTTAACACACCTTATGCACCTTACTATTATGGCCATGGGGTACCTTGTATGGTACTAGTCCATAAATATCGGGTATTTTAGCTCGGGCCGTATTTTATTCCAAAATGTCAAACCTCGACAAAATTTATTTTCTTCGACTTGCTTACCCTCTCAACTTCACGAATTTACTCATCACTTGTTTGAAATATCATAATGCTTATAATCTCAAAATAATCTCATTCCCGAACTTACGTCGATTAACTTACGACGAAAGTTTAACATATGAAAATGCGGAGTGTAATATCTCATGTCCGAACTTTCACCAATTTGCTTATGGCTACTTTTACGTACAAAATATGGGGTGCAATATCATTCCCCCCCCTTGGAACATTCTTCCTCGAATGTTGACTGATGCACTTATCATTCTCATAACCCATAGCTCTTGCGAATACTTTAACACTCTTATTGCAATTTAGGCAACTGTTATGTGAATGAATCTCAAAGGCTAGGGCATCCCCCCCCCCCCCCAAGCCTCTTTTTCACACCACGACTTGTAGTCGGAATCCTTCTAATCTCGTAACTGTTGCTACATTCTATCATGCAACCTTTACGACTCTAACTTTGTATGTGCGCCTCTCTTCTCTTCTCTTTCCTCCATCTTTTAGCCAATCTCTAGGCTTCACTTTGTGAACATATACAAAATTATGTCAAGTTGTCCCTCTGGGCGTTATTAGCTTTACTACATCTAAGTAAGCCATACTATACCATAATTCTTACTTCGATTTATGGTTGCGGAGGTCTGCTACCAGATTCCATCTTACTCTTGTTGCTTATCCCATATGTATAAAGCTAAGTCCTTTAATGCTTCCTCATTACTGTTCATCTTAAGAATGACGACCTAATCTCAACTAATATTTTGTGACTTGTCCATCCATTATGATTTGCCTCAGTATTGATCTACAATATACCACTGATAACTTGAAACTTCTTACGTAAAACCTTGCTAATATTTTAAGTGATTTCCATAATCATATTTCATAGTATCTCGATGTGATTCACGTTATAGGGGTATTCTGATCTCGTACCATTCGCGAAATCTTTTCTCCTTCTCCCTTTTTTTCAAATCATTATTCAATCGAACGCCCAAACATTATCTTTTATCTATCATAATTACACCTTTATTTCACAACCAGGGCAGCATTCCATCTCTTATAAATTCTACTATTCTTAGAATCTTTTGAGTTCATTCAGGCTATACTGAGCCTTCTATAACTTAGAGAACGCATCAGCTCTCTTGTTTTCATGGGCTTAATCCCGAGAACTTATTCATTCTCGTTACTTCACACTCACCCTTTCTTGTTCTTACTCTTGTCTTCCTAAAACCTTGTCGCTTTATCATACTTTAGCTTGCAAAATACATATATCCATTTATACTGCTCACAATCTTGATTCACCATAGATTTCCTTGTATTACTCTGGAACATTAAGCGAGAAATCACATCATCTCTAACTCTTCTTTACTCACTTGGTTAGATCTTTCGGACCTAGAAACCATAGGCTGGAAAATATACCATTGACGATATTGCTATCATTCCTAGATACTGAATCCCTATGCTTCTAGCCTTCTATCCGAAGTATGGACTATTCACAGCCTTTTGCATTTGATTATCTCGCACGTTGTTCACCTTTACCTTACTTACCTTAAAATCTCGCATCACATTTTGTATCTCTTTCATAACCTCCCTTCCACATATGTATGATTCACATCCACAACTTGGAGCTTTATTATAATACTACAATCCAATGGGAGGTTCATACTGACTTCTTATGAGGTTGTTACTTTTCTAACTGGCTTTATCGTGGAGCTGTTATATACTATGGTTGTTGTACTATCTCTCTTGTACCTCTGATATTAAGGATGGTCCTGTAATGTTCTCGATCACGATTTCTATAATTTTTTAGGTCCAATAATCAAACTGGTGATTTACTTAGTTGATGTAACTCTTTAGTTTCCTCTTCTCTTTGATCAACCTTCGTGTAGGCTTAACTATCTTCTGATCTATGGCTCATGGTATTAGCTATTACTTTAGTCCTTCATGGACGCTATAGAATATCCATGATATAATTTTCTAACAATTCAATTCTTTGTTAATAACGTGGTCTCAATTTTTCCTTTTAACATATATTGGAGCCTTCTACGGCTGTATGATTGTCAACATATATGTATACTCCAAAATCGCAAGTGCATTTCATAACGTAACCGTCTCTGATTCATCGATCGAATAGTTCCTTTCGTTCCTTCTCAACTTTCTTTAAACATAAGCTATTACTTTTCCCGGTCTTCTGCCTCCTTGTTGCGTGCATACTTAGCTTATCTCAGTTCCCATGCATGCCAAAATTTTGTGCAACTCATATGATCTCGAATATTACTTTTGACTTTACTTCCCGTTCATTAGCCACGGTAGGTGCCACTTTTTTTATAGCGTGCATACAATGTTGTAGTGAGACTGTTTTTACATGATCATTTTTTTTCTTCTCCTTCGGGTTATCATGTTTAGTTTAATGCCTTCTTCCTTATTTCCTCAGTTAGTCTTTCGTTGTAGTATTTAGGGAAGACCTTTTGACTCTTGTAAATTTGCGAGCTTATTACATCGCATACCCTATGGAATTCTTGATGTTCGCACTCACCTATAATTATTCATAGTTCTTACCTCCATGCCCTTGCGCTTGTAGGGTTGCTTCTGAACTGATATTTTGACTGTCTTCCCAGTGGCACTCACTTTTATTTCCATAACATTCAATTGATACCTTTAACTACCCCAACTTCCATTTGAATATTTTTCAATTATTGCAATGACATTACTACGAGGCTGAATTCACTAGATTGGGTTTTACCATGTTTATCCTGCACGATGTGCTGACTCATCTGTAACCTCCTGTTTATCCATAACTAGGCTCTTCCCTAATCAACTACCAACTACTTGTTGGCCCATACTCAATCAATGTTCTGCGTAATCTTTCTTGGTTTATTTCCTTTGTCTTGACTTACCTTTCGCAATGGCTCCTTATTTATCAATAACATTCCCGGTGGAAACCCTTACTACCTTTCTTTGACATTGTGTTTGCTTAATGTTCTGAAATCGCAACATATCTGTAGGATTTGGATAAGTGCAATTTTATCCCTTTCTTATTTTTGTCGCATTATTACTTTACCATTCCATAGTTACTAGAACCACTTAATTCTAACTTAATATCACGTCACTCCATATTTTCCCTCTTTAGGGGAGTACTAAGAGTTGGAGCTACGACAATCTACCTATAGATGTTCTACCTCTTCATTTTTGACACATCATCAATGATCCTTACTCTACTTGCGGTATTCCTTCTGTACCAAGGATAACAAAATTCCTTACTCGTGAGGGCC
This sequence comes from Nicotiana glauca, assembly GCA_026770625.1. Lineage (NCBI taxonomy): Eukaryota > Viridiplantae > Streptophyta > Magnoliopsida > Solanales > Solanaceae > Nicotiana > Nicotiana glauca. The sequence goes on from MU746227.1 coordinate 50,314, forward strand.
ACACGTAGTGTAACTGGAACATACAGTCCCTTAAGCTTAACTTTGCTCACATTGCTTGCTTTAGGGAAGTGTCTTCCTGAATGGCCATTCTCTGAATTTCTCATGAATCTTCTTCTGTTGTCCATTCTATTATCACCGGAACGCAATCTGAAATTCTCAAGATGCCGACCGTTATCAAATCACTCAGTCCCTAATTCTTGTTTAGTTTATCTTGTTCACCAGCCCATACTAATTTCTCTTATTTTTGGGGTCTAACTTTTCCTTTTTGTAATCACGTTAGAGTCACGAACTTATTCCTTGAAATGAGGATATGACTTTATGGCCTATACTCTTTTGTTGTTTCCAGGACTGACACCTCTCATTTTTTTTCCTTCCCTTGACTATAGACTCTATAATACTGTCATATTTTTGATCTACCATTGTCATCCATATATCGCATCTTACCCATAATTCTTTCTTATCTCTCTTCTTATTACTCTGCTAATATTTCTACCTATCCCTTTCTTGAGAAAACTTCAACAAGACATTCTTTTGCTTTTGCTCACCTTGCTTCATCTATCGGCTCTTCGGGTTGCTCAACGTCCTCGCTCTACTAGGGACAAGAGCCAAACTAAGGTAATATTCATCCCTTCCAGGCTTTCAGTGCCTATCCTCTAAATTTTTTTTTGTTTGATCATGCTAGTATTCACATCTAACTATAATATTCTAGAGTGCACCATCTGGGTGTTTCACAAGAAGATATATTAGTACATTGGTAATATCCTTCGGAGATGTCAACTAACACAAATAATCCATTCACCATTTTAGGTTACTCTAACCCCAGCTAGATCCTGATGCTCCGTCCTTTTATTAAACTACACTTGTTAGCCCCTATAGGGCATAACTAAGATGGGTGTAGCCAATTGTACATTCCTCTGTTATTGTTGAAGGTAACTAAAAAGGCTTATATTCCTCTACCTGAATTGAAAATACTAATACTCTTCATTAACTGGGCACCTCATACCCATCTTTATCCTGCTTCTTTTGCTTGTTGAAACTTGTATTTATCTTTTGAATCTCTCACTGCCTTTCACCGTAAAGGTGGGTTTGTATTCTTGCCTCAAGGATCCTTATCAAGAGGCTTACACTGTTCAGTACGCACATGGTCTGCTGAAGACCTCACATTTACTTATCATAAGCATGATGCAATGTCAAGTTCCTCTTGCTCAACTCTTCCATAGCCATATCTTTTACCAGTCATGTTTTCGGATGTAGGTATCGTCATATTACGAATAAAATAGAAGTTAGGATTTGAATTTTTACAACTGATCTCTACCACACGATCTAGAGTAAGAAGAAAGAGTAACAGTCCTAAATGCCCCTATAGCCTCCTACTTATAAGTGTGGTGCACTACGTACCCAAAAACATAACTCTAGTAGACACGGCTTGTAGATTCTAGGACAGAACTGCTCTGATACCACTTTTTTCACGACTCAAACCGATGAATCGCGACAGGCACCCGGTACCTTACTCAACCGAGTACCAACGTAACACATCTTTCTTATTACATCATCATAGATAGGTGGGCTAGAAGGCGTGTCATGATATAACCAGAGTAACATGAGGGAATACCCGACATAGAATGTCCAAACCTGATATAGAAACTTATACCTGTGATATATGAAACTATAAGGCCAACGTGATCCATTATATATTTTAAATATAGGTCGACAAGGCCATATAAATATCCGTACACATGACATCTGTCTACAAGCCTCTAAGAGTACATACTTATCATAAAGGTCGGGATTGACTTCGTCGTACCAACCAATACATATACTAATCATACTAACCAATTAAGCAACACCGGAGCAATGGAGTGCATCAAGATCTTCTGCTGAGTTGATAGCCTACTCGGAGGACTCTCGACCTGTCTATCAGGACCTGCGAGCATGAAACGCAGCGTCTCCAGGCAAAAGGGACATTAGTATAAATAATGTTCCGAGTATGTAATGAATGAAAATCAGTAACTAATAGACATGAGAGAAACATGGATTAAAAGACTCGACATGTAAGTGTGAATAACTCTATAAATCATGAAATACTCATAGTGTCATGAATATGCATATGAATGTCATGCCGTGAGTAGGTACATGTGTTCATAACATCATCAAGCCTCTGAGGGCATCCTATCATATCATCTCGCTAGGGATGGCAATGGGGCAGTGCGGGTGCGGGGCAGATTTGGGTTATGCAGGTGCGGGGCGGGGCAGTTTGATTTTTTTCAAAAACTATTCTTGCGGGTTGCGGGGTGGTTATGGGCCTTCACTCTCAAACATCAATTTATTAACTGTAATGTATTCTCTCAGTCCTCAGATACATATGAACATTACAATGACATAAAGAAAGCACGATATGGAGTAATTGTTTCTTCGTATTATGAGAGGGCAAAAGAAAACAACAAACTACCCATATATTATAACTTTTTCCTTCTTTATCTTTTCGAATTGCTTTTTTCGTTCTCAAAACAATTAAAGTATATTAGAGAAAAAGAAATGTCTAGCATGAAAATTCAACAACTATGATTCTTGTTGTATTTTAATTATACTACACATCATTATATTTGTAATAAATATTTTCTTTTGATTTCGACATCACCCATGAAATAATTTTTTTTTTTTGTTTATCATGTGTGACGGCAATGGCTCACTGTGGATTAAGCAATCTTTTTCAGCCAATAAATAGCTGCAATTATTAAGTAAAATCACCTAGGTTAGACATAAAATGATAAAAAAAATTCAGCCAAAAAACACAAAGGAATCTAAGCGGGTCGGGGTGGGGCGGATGGACGCGGTGTGAGTGCGGGGCAGGTTGATGCGGGTGGAAATGCTATGCAGGGCGGGGCGGGTTGAAATTTTGCGGGTTAAGACAAAACCCGCCCCGCACCGCTTGCCATCCCTACATCTCGCCTACTGTGGGCAAAATTATCAACGTATACTGACAGATCAGGTGGTGGTGCGTATATAATACTTATCTTTCCCATATTCCATATACATATATATACATATAAATACGCGTATATAATACCATCTGTTCATGGGTCATTGTGTATGTATAAATGCATATGAAATACGTTAATAAGATCTGTCGATACGTCATAAGACCATTATGCCTCTAATTAATATCATGAAATGAACTTTAACAACTTACGTATTTTTGAGAACCATGAACTGATGATAGAATAATATGACACATGGGGAATCAAGAACATAGGAACCTCTAATATTTCTATGAATAGAGTCATTTTTGGAAGTTGTGCATTAACTCGTTTCCTTTGTGTCGTATAGATCGTGTCAAAAGGAAAGAAGGGATATACATGAGCCGATACTCTTTACAATTCCTCTAACACACGTTAATTGCGATAAAATACGAAACAAATCGTATGAAAAGCTCGAAACAGTCACGTTGCTTATGCAAAGAAAATCTTGGCCGAAACCTTTCCTTAAGAATTTTGAACAACGTTGCAATTTGGAAATGGAATTAACGTTGCTATGTTTTGGACTAGAAAGTGATTTGGATGGTAATGTTTCTATGTGTTTGGCTAAAGCTTTCTTGTTATTGTAGGGATTTACAAAAATGACTTAGAAAGGATTTCTCAACCTTTGGGAGTGGGCCCTATTTGATGGCTTAGTTGGCGAATAATTTCTTCAAATTTCGTCACCTTTCATGTGATATTAAGAGTCATTAGTTTGAACATAATTGGCTACCACGTTTTTACACCTTGAGCTTATCCAAAGACCTTAGTTTAATTATCCATAATTCCTTAATCAACTTGTTAATCTCCTATTAATCAATAATTAATCAATTACCTACATAATTTAGAATTATCTCGAATTACTTAAAATACTACTCACTTTTAACACACCTTACTATCATGGCCCTGGGGTACCTTGTATGGTACTAGTCCATAAATACCGAATATTTTAGCTCGGGCCGTATTTTATCCCAAAATTCCAAACCTCGATGAAATTATTTTTTAGACTTGCTTACCCTGTCAAATTCACAAATTTACTCATTACTTGTTTGAAATAGCATAATTCTTATAATCTTAAAATAATCTCATTCCCGAACTTACGTCGATTAACTTTTGATAAAACTTTACATATGAAAATGCAGAATGTAATATCTCATTTCCAAGCTTTCACCAATTTACTTATGGCATAATTTTACGTATGAAAACATGGGGTGTAACAGCTGCTCAGAGAGTTTGTGGATAGATTCCAATAGGAGATGATGATGTTAACATGAGTACCTGACAATTGGGCAGTCATGGCATTCGCAAGTAATCTAAACAAGAAAAGTTCAGAAGCCACGAGGAGACTCAAGGAAAGTTTTCGAGAATTCCAGCAACAACTTGAAATGGCGTGTATAACAGATACAACACGAAGCTGCGGATAGAGGAAGACACGGTTGCACAGCCAAGGGTTGATGAAAGAGCATGGTCAAGACGTTCAAAATTAGAAAAAAGGATTGGGAAAGATAGGTACGAGCCTTATATGGGTCCTGCAGGTGGAGATTCTCGGTCCAAACAGGAAAACTTATGATCTGAATCAAGGTCAAGGAAAAAAGATGAGGGTTCCTCATCTAGATTCAAAAAGGAATGGGTTGTACGAGGAGACAATTTCAACACACATTCGAGAATTAGAGAATACAATTTTAATGTTAGTACCTCCGAGTTGGTGGCTGTTTTAAGAGGTATGGGAGATAAGGTGCAGTGGCCTAAAGAAATAAGATCAGACCCAAGCAAAGGAAACCCAGATTACTTGTGTGAATTTCACAACGATCATAGTCATAGAACAGTAGATTGCAGGTTACTACAAGGAGAGGTCGAGCATTTGTTAAAGTAAGGTTATTTAACTGACCTGTTCAGCGAGAAGGGTAGACAATCATATATAAAGAACAGACAAGAACCCCCGAAACCCCAATCTCCAAAAAGAACAGTTAACGCAATAATCCAGGGAGACGAGTTTAATTGTGTAACTTATACAGCTGCAAAGAAGACGACAAAAGTCAAAGTCACTCATGGGAAGCGAATAAGCTAAATCTTGGAAGGAGACAACATAACATTTGATGATGAAGATGCGGATGACTTGATTATTCATCACAATGACGCACTGGTAATATCTTTACTTGTACATGATACTAACGTGAAACGAGTTTTAATTGACCCAGGTAGTTCCGTGAATATCATTTTACTAAGAGTAGCAGATGAAATACAAGCTAACGATAAGGTGATACCAAAGGCACGAACTTTGTTTGGATTTGATAATTCAAGCGTTATCACAAAAGGGGAAGTAGTGCTGGCTGCGTTTGTAGAAGGGGTTATCAAAGATACAAAGTTTCAGGTGATAGAAGCAGATATGGCCTATAATATAATCCTGGGGAGACCATGGATTCACGATACGGATGATGTACCGTCCACATTGCATCAACTTATCAAGTTTCCTTCACAATGGGGGATTCGTCAAATTTGTAAAGATCAACAAGCTTCTAGGAGTATCAATTCAGTGGTGGCTACCAGCACGAAAAACAAGGTGGAAGCCAAGAAATAGCAGTTACAAAGTTCAGTTAAGGATGTTGCAATACAAACCTCAATTGAAGGCATTCCAGCACAAACTGATGTTGATTCGAGACCCGATGTTATTCAAGAGCCAGAAGAAAATGAAAATATTAAGACAACAACCGAAGAACTCGAAGTGATGGTGCTATTTAAACACTGCCGGACAGAAAACGTTTACACAAAGTAAACTTGAGCGCAAAAATAAAAGGTAAGTTAATTGAATTTTTAAAAGCTAACGCAGATTGCTTAGCTTGGTTGTATTCAGATATGACAGGCATACCACCGGTGGTGGTGACTCACAAACTGAACGAGGACCCATCATATCCATCAATCAAGCAAAAGAAAAGGAAGCATGGATCCTTCAAAAATCAAGTTATCCAAGATGAGGTACAAAAACTTTTAAAAGTTGGGTCAGTACGAGAGGTAAAATATCCTAACTGGCAACTAATACTATGGTAGTACCAAAAAAGAATGGAAAATAGCGAGTTTAAGTAGATTATAATGACCTAAATAAAGCTTGTCCTAAAGATTCATTCCCTTTGCTGCACATAGATCAACTAATTGATTCTACCGCAGGACATGAGCTATTAAGTTTTGTACATGCATATTCAGGATATAACCAGAAAAAGATGGACAACATAGATGAGGAGAAAACTTCGTTTATCACAGACAGGGGGACTTATTATTAAAAAGTCATGCCCTTTGGTCTAAAAAATATTGGGGCCACATATCAAACATTCGTAACTAAAATGTTTCAAGAACATCTGAGAAAGACTATGGAAGACTATATCGATGATATGCTAGTCAAGTCAGTATAGGCGGGAGATCACTTCTAGCATCTATCAAATACTTTTTAGATTCTCCGCAAATATAATAGGAATCTAAATATGTAAAAAAATGTGCTTTTGGCGTAGCTTTAGGTAAGTTTTTAGGTTTTATTATTTCTAACATGGGAATTGAAGTAAATCCTGCGCAAATCAAAGCTATCAAAAATACTGGATATACTCACAAACAAAAAAAAATGCAGAGATTAACAAGAAGAATAGCAGCCCTGGAGAGATTTATTTCAAAGTCATCGGGAAAAAGTTTTAAATTCTTTTCAATATTAAAAAGGCAGAATCAATTTTAGTGGACTGATGAATGCCAACAATCCCTCAAGGACTTAAAATCATATTTGTCAAATCTGCCTCTGCTGGACAAACCAAAAGATGGAGAAAGGTTGCTTATCTACCTTGATGTGTTAGAAGTGGTGGTAAGTGCGGTGCTAGTACGGGAGGATAAAGGTAAAAAATCTCCTATATATTATGTTAGTAAATCTTTGTTAGATGCTGAGACACGATATCCTCATCTATAGATGCTTTTTTAGCATTAATTATGGCATCTAGAAAATTAAGACCTTATTTTGAATGTCATCCTATCTCTGCAATAACTGCTTTTTCCCTGAGGAATATATTGCATAAGCAAGAAATATCTGGTAGGTTATCTAAGTGGGCAATAGAACTCAGTGAGTATGATATCATATACCAGCCAGCACTGCAATAAAATTGCAGGTTTTAGTAGATTTTAGCACGAATTTAGCTCATGAAGTAGAAAAAGAGTTACAGGTATTTACCGGATCTAATCCGGGGACATGGACGTTATTTACTAACGATTCCTCGAATGTTAAAGGAGCGGGCTTAGTTATCATCTTAATTCCACCATCCAGAGAAGTCATAAGACAAGCAACAAAATATTATCCCATCACTAATAATGAAGTAGAGTATGAAGCTATGATTACAGGTCTAGAATTAGCACGAGAACTTGGCATAGAACAAATTATAAGCAAAAGTGACTTGCAGCTAGCAGTTAACCAAATGCATGGGACTTACATAGCAAGAGAGGCACGAATGCAACAATACCTAGAAAAGGTAAGGGAATTAGTCAGACAATTTCAATCGTGGAAGGCTGTTCAAAAACCCAGGGATGAGAACGTAGAGGCAGATGTGTATGCCAATCTCACTTCTGTTATGGAAGTGACAAATGCAGAAAATGCTATTGTAATACATTTGTTTCATGAGGCACTCGATCAAGATAAAAACGAGGTAAATTTTAGTAATTTAACTTGGGATTGGAGGAACAAGTTTGTCAATTTTTTATAGTACGGAATCTTGCCCGAATATAAGAAGAAGCCACAGGTACTTCACCAAAAAGATGCCCGATATTGCTTAATTCGTGAAAACTTATACCAAAAAATATTCGGCAGACCTTTAGCACGGTGCCTTGGTCCTTCATAAACAGAATATGTAATGAGGGAAGTACACGAGGGGCACTATGTCAATCATGCTGGGGGGAGATCACTGGTGAAGACTTTAGTAAAAGCGGGATACTATTGGCCAAAAATGGAAGAAGAAGCAGAAAACTGTCATGATCAAATTTCCCCTCCGTTGGGTATCATGATGGCACCTACTCTTAAGGACTAGGTAAACCTAATATTTACGGAATAACAACAATAATAAATAACATCTAAAATATTTTTGAAATGAATTTTTTGTACAATAAACATATTCCCAAAATTCGGTAGTAAAAGTCATAAGCTCTACAGAATTTGCTACAACTTCGGACTACAATTGTTTGGAAATGAGTAAAAATAATTTGAGTATAAAGTAAGAAGGTGACTTCGAAGCCTGCTAATGCAGCAATAGGTTTGCCTTGAATCTCCTCAGCAAGGATTTGCATAGCTACTATCGGTCAATACCTGGATCTGCACAAAAAGAAATATGCAGAAGTGTAGTATGAGCACACCATAGCGGTACCCTGTAAGTATCAAGACTAACCTCGGTGAAGTAGTGACTGTAGACATGTAATTTTTGATCCTCCCCAAGATTTTACACATTTTAGCGTAGATATTTAGTTTAGGTTTAGTATCTGTCACGACCCCAGTTCACCCTCCACGAACATGTCGTGATAGCACCTAGTCCCTATGACTAGGTAAGCCTAACAATGCGGAAGATAAACCAAAATTTGAGGAAGAAAAATAAATAAAACTGAACTGGAAAAATGAACAGGGTTTAAGGTGCCGCTCGGCACAAACCACAACAATCCTCAAAGCTAACAGAACTTCTCAAAACTCGAAAACTCACAAATCACAAGCTAAGGAGATACATAAGAGGCTCTGACTGAAGAATATCTATACAAAGGAGAAAATACTGGAAGTACTATACTTATTACAAAAAAGCTGGAAAGGGACTCCTCGGTTTGCGGACGTAGTAGATATACCTTGAAGTCTCTACCAATACGCCTCCTTCCAAGGCTGAAAGAACTGAATGGGAGTACCTGTATCTGCACAACAAAAATGTGCAGAAGAGTAGTACGAGCACACCACGGTGGTGCCCAGTAAGTACCAAGACTAACCTCGATGGAGTAGTGATGAGGAACAGTCAAGGAACCCACCGGTCGATAAATATTATAATCATAGGAACAATGGTAATGACATATGAATATGTAAAGAATGCGTGAACGACCAAAATGTTACAATTCACAATAAGGGGTAAATACAACAATTAACAACAAGAATATAATAAACGATGATACGAAACGACGGCAAAATCACAACCCAAATCCTAACGTCACAACACAGCAAAGAAATGAAACAAGTAAATAATTCCTATCATACAATGACGTTCACAGAAGGTCTTATCCCATTCTTTACACAATTTCACCAAGTCTCTGACTAACCACAATTCGCGAAGACCTAGCATCTGAAATCTAACAATTGGCATCCTG
>MU746228.1:10407-47040 GCA_026770625.1 Nicotiana glauca
GGTCTTTCGAAAACAGTCTCTCTACCCCCTTGGGGTAGGGGTAAGGTCTGCGTACACACTACCCTCCCTAGACCCCACTTGTGAGATTTTACTAGGTTGTTGTTGTTGTTGTTATTGTTGTTATTAGGCAGTGGATGCTAAGTGTGAGGCTAGAAAATAAGGTAAAAGCTTTGGAGATAGTGTGATACGCGAACCGAGTGACTGAGAATCGGGGTCTCGAGCCAGGTTATACAGGCCTCGAGGTCGAGCTAGGTATAAACTGTGGACGAAGGATGAAGGACTAACAGTTTTGAGAGCTTTGATGAAGACTTTTTATGATCAATGATGAGTAATAAATGAGGAATAATCAATGAAAACACAATAAATGCGAGTAATGTAATAAATGTAAGCAATAGAATCAAGGGAGAATGTGTTTAAGTTAGAGAGCAGCGAATGTTCTTGTTCTTCTGTTGAATGTTGTATATCCCTTACAAAATGATAAGGATCCCCTTTATATATGAGGGGGAATCACAACATAGTACAAATTTATTTATTATAAAGATACGCGGCTGGTACAATCATTTAATGCCACAGTACGGGTTTGTACTAGCTTAATAGACTTGGTCAGCTTTACCCACGTGCCCTGGGGAACTTTCCGTTTTTTCATCACAACCACCGATTTATACTACCCCCGAGGTCGAACATCGAGAACCCTCGGGGTCGAACCTCGAGTCGTGCCTCGAGCCTTTGGAGACGTGCTTGTGAGGCGTCATACTGACCGTAAAATCGAACCCTCTGATTTTTACCGTATACAGATAGTCCCCGCATTTCTTATAATAGAATGATATGAAATGATTTTGACATCGATCTTCTTGATCCTCTCGTGATGACATCATGCTTGTGATATAAGCCTTTGTGATGATTGAAACGTCCCAGCGGTTCATCTTCCCAGAAGCATTCAATACACTGTCGATTTATATTCCCCAAAAGTGATTATATCGCCGCTGATTTGTTTCCCAAAAAACATTGATTGTGCCTGTCAATACGTTTTCCAAAGGCATTGATTGCACCGTCTGTTACGCTATTGCCTTTCTATAAATGGGAGGTTTCTTGAACCAAAACTCATCCAGTCATTCTTCAACAGCCCTTTAACCCTTGTCTTGTTTTCGTCACCATCCAAAATCTATTTTCCATGTCTCAAGCATGTGACCATAAGGTCACACGACATCAATTTTTTCAGTTATGCCATGGCTCTTTTTCAGAGCCTTTCCTCAGTGAGTGGAATTGCGCTGGTTTTTTTAATTGTTGTTGTTGTTATTGTTGGCCCGAAATAATGAGAGAGGGGCTTCAAATTGTTCCCGTATAAGAGGATATGTGGACCATGAACTGCTGCTCATCTCTCTTAACTTCAACCTGGTGTGGCGCTTCACTCCCTTTGCTTTCCCCAGAGTGAAGTGGCGTCATCTACTAACTGTTGCATCCAACACCGGTGCAATGTCTCAAGAAGTGGCTTCACGATAGTAGTGCTGACGAGACCCATACTTGCCAAAATTTTCACCAAGCCACAATTTTCCCTGCCAGTTAAAAGCTTTTGCTCTCTGATAGGCTATAGCTTCTTTCTCATTTATTGCTGCTTCGAAGGAAATTTTCGAAGACATCGTTCTGAAGATCGAAATGGGATCCCCGAAGAAATGGTTCTCGCAGATATTGATCCCAAAGATGTACCTCCGAGAGCAGATTAGACTTTTAGCTGTTATTTTTTGCTTCTTTATTTCTGTGTAAGGACCATTCGTGGGATTTTGTAACCATCGTTTATCAATACAAAAAATGTTTCTTCAATTTGCCTTTGATTTGTGCTGGATTTCCCTATTTCTGCATTTGTAAAAAATTTGAGCGTGTGACTTTATCGATCGATCTGAATACTGAACCCGGGCGTAGGTATTCCTTTGCCTCTTGATGGTTAATATTATATCCCTTGAAACCACTTTCCGTTCCTTGGACTAAGTTCGGATTGACTTGATACAAACTTAGGCTGCCAGAACTTTCGACTTCGAATCGAACGAGAGTAGGCCCTCGAATTTGACCAAACTTAGCCTTTTTAGGCCCCGTTGATAGTCCTCGAGGGATGAGTTTTCTTGATCATCTAAAATTTTAAGATAGCTTTTAGGCCTTGCACATTGTCCCCGAGTGAGAGTTTGCTTGAACTCGGGTGGCCTCCAACTGAGCGAAAATTGGCCTTGAGCTTAAAATGAAGATAGCCTTTAGGCGTTATAAATAGTTCCTGAGTGAGGATGCATTCATACTCGGGTGGCCCTCGGGTTTAAAAATGATCGAGAGAGGTCTCAAAATAACCTTTGAGATATAGGTAGCTCTGGTGCTTTACGAATAATCCTCGAATGAGAACTGATGCGGGCTCGGGTAATTTGGGGCCAAAGAATCGTGTGAATGACCCTACTTCAATAGCAGAGATCCTCGATATTGGGTACCATCTTAGGTTTATGTGGATAACTCCTTAGAGCTCATAGTTATAGTAACAGAGATCCTCGAATCAGGCACCGTCTCGTGGCTAAATTGATGTCGATAGCTCCTTAGAGCCCAATTTTATTTTGATGGAGATCATCGAGATCGGGCACCATTTAAAGGCTAGATTGGTGTTGATGGCTCCTTAAAGCTCATCGTTATGGTAACAAAGATCCTCGAGATTGGGCACCATCTCGAGACTAGACTGACATGGGAACCTCTGACCCTTCGAACATTGTATGACAACATTATTTGTATGGCGTGGCTATGAAGTGACTGAGATGGTCCCGCCGGTTATAATTAATTGGCCTTGAAAGTAGGCGGACAATCGCCACTTTCTCTATATATGAGTTTGCTCTCCCCTTATTTGACATTCCGCTACCTCGAGCAGCTATCCTTCTTATAGAGTTCTCCTTCCTTGCGTTAGCTCTTTCATTATTTTAATTCAAAGTTTTTGCCTAAGTTTGCATTTTCCTTCTCTTGTTCCACTACAGTTATGGCTGCCACGCCCAAACCTATTCACCCAGAAGAGGAGAGTTCCGCCTCCTCTCCCCACTCGGTTGGTAGTATGCTGCAAGTGTCCGGTGAGATAACCCTGGGAGGTTTTGTCTCGATGAGGGACTTTACGTTAGAGAGACCTCCCAATGTTTAAGTCCATTGGGAGTATGCATCGAGGTTTATTTCATCTATAGGAGAGAGACACCTTGAGACAACGAGGAGAGACTGCGGATGGGCAGAAAAGGAGGTATTGTAGGTACTTTCCCTGGAGGAGAGCATCATAGCTCATGTAGAGGGGTTTTTGAACGTATACACGTACCCCTTTACATTGGGCCCTCTCGATAGAGTCGTGCTTGACTTCTGTCGAAGATATCGGGCTACCCTGGCACAGGTTCACCCTTCGTTCTGGAGGGTAGTATTGATGATGAGGTTCTTTGCGGAGGAAGTTGGGCTTGAGTTCACCCTTAGCCTTTTCATTAGGCTGTATCGGCCCTTTCATCACCGAGGCCTGAGAACTTTGCGATGTTGATCCACCATGCCTTTATTGTCGATGATGAAGAATATGGGGACCAAGGGTGGATGAATTGATTCGTCCAAGTACGGACTGTCAATATTATCCCCGTGGAGTTCCTACTGTTTCCTGAGAAATGGAATTTCACACGTAAGTGGTACACTTATGTTTTTATCATTTTTTCTCATGGCAGAGGCAAATTATGTAAAGACGATTTCCTTTTCTTTTTTGCAGTAGTCTAGTGGATGCCATACAAGGTCCCCGACCTGACGGATTGGGCTTGGAAGCTGGCAGCCCGCTCGACCTATGATGAGCGTAAGTGGCGGGATCTGTCCAAGGGTAGATGGGAGGCAAAACACCACGGTACCTACTGTGTGGTTTGCTCTATTTGAAAGGTACTTTCTTTTATGTGTACTAACTCCATCATCGCAGGCATTGGGAAGTTTTCTGAGATAAGACCGCGCCTCCTCGGAGAGGAGGAAGGATCGTCGGTTTTGGGACCGAGGAATAATAACAAATGGAAGGAACCCTCACAGGGAAAAGGTGCTCATATCGAGACAAGTCCTTCCTGGAGGCCCAGAGAAGATGTATCAGTCGAGCCTGCAGAACCCAAGCTTCTGGCCTTAGAAAAATGGTTCCTCATTTACCTCCATCTTCCTTTCTCATTGAAGGTACTTCGAGGGACAAGGATTTTCTGCCGACATCTTCTTCTCCCATCGAAGGTACTTCAAGGGATGTTCGAGGCCAAGGGCCTCCTAACTCAAGCGAGGTCTCGAATGATCACATTACAATTAGGAACAGCTCTGCTGGGGCCGATGAGACCAGGACGGCAAGTGTGCGCTCGACTTTTGAGGAGGCTCAGCAGCTCTGTTCTGCGGTGAGTTTTGGTCGATTGTATTGGTTTTTCAGTTTTGCACTTTCATTTTCTTATCGAGCTTCTTTTTAGTAAGCCTTTGACAAGCTTAAGTCTGGGTTGCTTCACCGTGAAGCCAGGTTGTGAATAGACTTGGATGGAGAGAAATCTCTCAGGCTTCTTTGTGGCAAAAAAGGAGAAGAGTTGGTATACCTGCGGTATAAGGAGAGTCGGAGCCGGAACTAAGAAAGCTACATGGAGGGACATGTAGCCTCTGCTTCGAGGGGGTGCATGTTTCTTTTTCTAGCCTCTGAGATTAATATTTTGATAATTTAGCTGAAGAGAAAGACGGAGGACTTGGAACGCCTTTGGGGAGAAATTGGTCAGGCCAAGTGTGAGTGTGATGAGATGAAGGCTCAGGAAGATGCCCAAGTTGCGGCCAAGAAGAATGTTTTGGCCAAGGCTTCTCCCCTCGAGGTGCATCTCTAAATGTTCGTAAAAATAGCTCGGTCCAAATGAGCATGATTGCAAGGCTAGAGTCTAAGATTTTAAAGATGAAGGTCGAGGTTGTGGACGCCCGGGCTGAGGCTGAAGAGATTCGAGCTAAGGCCGTAAGAAAGTTTTTGTCTATTTAAAAGACGTTGCTGACGCTCGAGATGAGCTGAGAGGGGCTTCCGATCATGATAGTAAAAGTAATGAATATGCCCGGTGCAAATCTCGGAGGGAAACCCTCGAGGAGATCCACGCTAGGGGCTACGATCTCACGGAGAGATAAAGCAAGAAAATGTGGATGAATATGACGCCAAGTTCCTCTTGTCCGATGCCGAATATAATGAGGAAGAGACCGACATGCCACAATCCCCGAAGGGAAAGTAGACTAGGTTGTTTCATTCTAATTCTGCGTATGATGCTCTTAGATAACATTTATAAATGAAGCTTTGTCATTTTTCACATATACATATGAAAAGAAGCCTTTTGGTTTTATCTTTCATGCATTCCCCTTTGTTTGTGTATGTCTTTATTTGTTTTGAATTTATATGTTTGTCTATGTTTGGCCAGGTGAACTAGACTTTGAGGTAAAAACCTTTAGGTTTATAAATTGGCCCTGAGGCTTGTTGGGCTGGCTTATAAGCTCTTTTGCATTTTCCCTTAGGCTCTTTTTTAGTTAACTGTTTCAGGCATAGTCTTCGAGTCGGATTTCGACTCGAGCTTATGAACCCTTAAGTTTTTTAATTTTAAGCTGGCTCTTAGGCTCTTATGTGTTGGGTCGGTACGACCTTTAATATGGGCTTGTGGCAGTGGGTCTTACGCATTGGGTCGGTATTACCTTTAATATGGGCTGGCGATAGTGGCTCTTATGCGTCGGGTCAGTACGACCTCTAATGTAGGCTTTATTTTTCCCTCATTAAAGACTTTTTGAAGTTTTTATGTTCGCCCAACTCTTCGACAGTTCGATAAGAACCTCGATTGTGAGCCATTATGCAGCGATAAATGAGCACCCTGGGAGGTTTCGCTCGATGACTGAATTATTTCGAAGCCTGTTGTTTGGATCTGATATGATCGAAGCTCTTTTGCTTATGCCAAGGGTAACCTGATTAATCAGTTCTTTTCAAAATATTTCGAAGTAATTTCAAGGCTTGTAATTTTATAGCGACAGTTGGGAGTAATCGAGTCGTGTGAGTTTGACCGGAGCCTTGTGACCGTAGTCATTGTATTTGGCCATGGCCTTTCAGTCCTCGAGTGAAGTAGTTTCGGCATTTATATTGAGGGTATGCCATTTTAGGGGTCTTACAAGTTCTAATATATAGCCTTAACTTTTTATGCCTTTTGTAAGGTCTTATAAAATTTAACATGCCTTACTTGAGGTCTTACAAATTTGGTTACTTGGTACAAGTATGACTGATGCCTTGCTTGAGGGTTACAGATTTGGTATTACCTTATGAAGGTCATATGAGATCGGGGTTGCGCGCATGGAGTCTTATAGCCTCGATTTTTTGACAAATTGATGGAGTGACAGTCGATGACATTCCCCGACACATCGAAAGTTTTTTGGCTCTAGAGTCATTCCTTGTAAACTTGGTGTTGCCTCATTGAGGGCGTACGATTTTGAAGTTTCTGACCCGGAGGTCATATGGCTTCGAGTTTTTGACGTCAGTACCCGAGTGTTTGGCAAATTTCTGGCTCTGGAGCAATTTCTTGTAAAAATTGAAGCGCAAAACTTTTTGATGGAGGAAAAAATATTCTTTGATTATTTGGTACAAGTATACATGTTTTTGTTATCAAGGGTTTGGTTCTTCTATGTGGACACGGTTCATTCGACCGTTTGGCCCTATACATCATTTTCCTATCGAGACACTGTTTGCCTCATCTTAGCTTCTCTGAGGGGGTGATCTCCCGGGGGGGTGCCCCCCGGTATTCGAGGTTGACTGAAGGGAAGCCTTGAATACTCGTTAAGTTCTCCTTAGGTAGCATATAGATGTTGCCTCATTAAAAACCTTGCCGGTAAAACCATTCTTGGGATAAAATCTGATCGAACAAAAAGAGTGCAACGCATGCTTTAAAACCTAAGGTCTTTAGGCTGGAAAGTGCTTCGACTATTCTAATCGGACACTTGCACACAAGTTAGTGTAAGTTGTAAGTAAAAAGGGAGACGATTATACCTTAGTGGTGATAGCGCTTCGATCCTCGATATGCTTCAAATGTTTGCTATGGGGACGCGATACGGTCCTTTGCTCGTTTATTCGGGTGTAGTCGGGAATGTATCTCATGATTTCTATTTCACTGTTTGCTTATCCTTTGGCTCTTTTGATGTTGAAGGCGTTGATGCCGGTGCCACATCGTGCATCACAAACATATCTCTTGTTGTATGTTGTTCTTCATACATAGTTTTTATTCCGTCCTTTGTCGGAAACTTCATTATTTGATGATGAGTGGATGGTACTGCTCTCATGCAGTGTATCCATGGCCTTCCGAGAAAGGAGTTGTACCTCATGTCTCCTTAGATGACATGAAACTTTACATTTTGGGTTATGCCGGCCACGTTGATCGGAAGAGTGATTTCCCCTTTCGTTGTTTCGCTCGCCATGTTGAATATGTTGAGAACTTGAGAGGCGGGCACGATCTGGTCGAGCAGTCTAAGCTGCTCCACCACCCTCGACCTGATAATGTTGGTCGAGCTACCTGGATCCACTAGCACACTCTTAATTTGAAATGTATTCACAAGAAAAGAAATTACCAAGGCATCATTGTGAGGTTGAGACCGAGCTTTGATGTCCTCATCGCTGAATGTGAAAGCATCTTCGGGTATGCAACCCCGAGTTCGCTTCTCCTTGTGGATGGATATTTTTGTTCTTTTGACAATGGGTTCATGCGGGATGTCGATTCGTCCAACGATCATGTGAATGACATGTTACGACTCATCTGTTTCTGTTTGCCTCTCTTTCCCGAAACTGATTTTTAGCTCGATCTCTAAGGAACTCTCACATGTGCCCTTTGTTGAGTAGCCAGGCAACTTTTTCTTGGAGCTTCCTACAATCTCCGGTCAAGTAACTGTGTATGCCTTGAAATTCGAACACTAAGTTAGGGTTCCTTTACGACGGATCTGGTAGTACAGATCTCGGCCACCTGGTGTCCCTGATTTTACCGATGGCAGTTACGATGTCTGAAATGTCAATATTTAAGTTATATTCAGACAAGCGGGGTGCCTCCGTTGGTCCTGTGTGTATGTCGAATCTGGATCTACTCTCGAGTCCCCGAGGATTCTAACCTCAGTCTGTCCTTCGGTCGTTCTGGGGTATGTTACGCCTTGGGCGTTTCTTCTATCTTCAGTGTATGGTTGGTACCTTTCCTTATTTGGCCTTGGCTCCTTTTCCAAAATCCTACTAGGATTTACTAAGCCCGGGGTGGGGGGGGGGGGCTCCCAGTTGGTCGTCTTCAACCCTAATCTTTGATTGATATCAGCTGTGGACATCTGACCAAGTCACGGCGGGATATAGAGAGTATTGATTAAAACTATAAGCACACACACACATATATATATATATATATATATATATGTGTGTGTGTGTGTGTGTGTGTGTGTGTGTGTATAGCTTATATACTATATACTATACTATACTATATATATCGAATATACCTTATATACTATGCACTTAGTATGTATAGTAATTAGTAAGTGTATTAATGAATACAGTATTGTGATGACCCAAACAGTCATCACTTGTTTTAAATTTGTGACGACCCAGAGGGTCATCACCTATTTTTAATTGAATTCTATGACTTCGAGGCCTTCAAAACCTCATTTAGAGTCACCTTGATTTGTGTGCATAGTCCGGGCGCGTAGCCGGAAAGCCTAAATATGAAATTCTGTGAAAATACTAAGCTTTGATGTTAAAATGAATAAATTTGACTTTGGTCAACACTTTGCGCAAACGGACCCCGGACCCGTGAATTGACGGCCCCGGAGGGTCCGTAGGAAAATATGGGACTTAGGCGCAAGCCCGAAATCAAATTTTGAGGTCCCAAGCCTGAGAAATGAAGTTTTGAAAGAAATTATTTTCTGGAAATGTTTAAGAAAATTTGAAATGAAATCTGATTATAAAGTGATGGTATCTGGCCCGTATTTTGGTTCTGGCGCTGGGTATAGGTCCTATATATGTTTTAAGTCCTTCATGTAAAATTTGGTGGAAAACGGACATCGTTTGACGTGATTCAGACCTAAATTAGAAAATTAGATGTTTTATGAAGTTTGAAGAAATTCATGAATTTTGAGGTTTAATTAGATATTTATGATGTCATTTTGGTAATTTGATCGCACGGATAAGTTTGTACGATGTTATTGAGTTAGCACATATGCTTGGTTTGGAGTTATGAGGGCTGGGGTGAGTTTCGGGTAGGTTCTGGGGATGTCTTAGGCTTAAAAATCTCAGGCAGATTCAGAGAAGTTGCAGATCTCTGAACCCGCTAGTGCGGTCTGCGGTCGACTTTGTGCGTCCGCAGTAGAGGGTGTGCGGCCGCAGTTGACTTTGTGCGGTCTGCACAGGGTCTCAAGAAGGGTTGTGCTGCCACAGTTATTTTTGTGCGGTCCACACAGCAAGGTTCAGAGACTATACCCTCAGGAGCAGGGTTGTGCGGCCGCGGTCCGCATAAGGGCTCTGAGAAGGCTGTGCGGCCACGGTCCATTTTGTGCGGTCCGCACAGGTGGTCTGAGAGGGGTATAAATAGACGGGATTTTTAGTCACTTTTCATTTCAAAACCCTAAAAACATAAGAGGCGATTTTTCAAACAACTTTTCTTCTCCAAAACAATTGGTAAGTGATTTCTAACTTATTTTCTTCACTCCTTAACATCTTTTAACATGATTTCAACTTAAAAATCAAAGATTTTCATGGGGGAATTGGGTGTTTTGGGTAGAATCTAGGTTCTTCAAAATTTGGGGATTTGGACCTCAATTTGTGGTCCGATTTCAAAACAAATTATATATTTAGGTACGTGGGGAATGGGTAATTGGGTTTTGGTTCGAACCTGGGGGGTTTTGACCATGTGGACCCAGGGGTAATTTTTGACTTTTTGGGTAAAACTTTGGAAAACTCATTTTCTTTCATTGTGGTTAATTCATTTAGCATTTATTGATGCAATAAGTAACTTGTGGCTAGATTCGAGTGGATTGGTGGTGGAATCGAGGGGTAAAGCTATCATTGAGACTTGAATTGTGTTCAAGGCATCGAGGTAAGTGTTTGGTCTAACCTTATCTTGAGGAATTAGGAGTTGAGTCCTATTTTCTATGTGGTAATTGTCGAGTACGACGTATAGGCATAGTGACAGGTATTCATACGTCGGTGTCTAGCATGACCGTGAGTCTTTAAATGTGAACATCTTGATTTCATTGTATCTCTTATGCCTTGGTGATGATTCCTATTTGTTGTGAAAAACTTATGAAAGGAAATTGTGATCTATGAACATTAAGGAGCTTAGCTCAAGTTATATTACAATTGTGAAAGAATATGAGATGATTGACCATTTGGATCATTGGCTCAAGTGGTAAAGTGAGTTGTGAAATAAAAGTGAAAGTAAGAGAAAGAGTTATTAAATTGTTCCCTTGCCAGGATATTGTTGCTTTGTTGATTATTCTCCCTTGCCTGGATGTTGAGATTATTGATAATGTACCCTTGCCGGGATTTAGTGGTTTAATTGTGTTCCCTTTCCGGAATTCCTATCATTATTATTTTGTTTATTTTCTTGCCCCTTGTTTGTGATTGTTGTTTGGGTGAGGAAGAGTGTTAAAGCACGAAGGGTGATGCCGTGCATTGTTTGTTTATTGTGAGGAAAGAGTATAAAGCACGAAGGGTGATGTCGTGCCACACGATGTACCTTTCCGTACCGATTCTATTGATTATATGTGAGGAAAGAGAGTAAAAGCACGAAGGGTGATGCCGTGCCGCACGATGTACCGTTCCGTGTTGATTCTATTGATTATATGTGAGGAAAGAGAGTAAAAACACGAAGGGTGATGCCGTGCACGTTTTATTATATCATTGCTTGGTGAGGATGAGTGTAAAATCACGAAGGGTGATTCCGTGCACTTGCTACTTTATGATTCTTTATTGATGTCTGAGGTACGTTGTTTCCTTCATTATTTGATGACTTTTACTTGTAATTGTTACTTTCTCCATAGCATGCTCCCGCTCCCATGTTGATTGGTTACAGGTTTATGTGGTAGCCTGGTCTAGCCTCGTCACTACTTCGCCAAGGTTAAGCTAGGAACTTACCAGCACATGGGGTCGGTTGTGCTGATACTACACTCTGTGAGCGAGCCTTCAGTCCTCCAAGACACCGTGGTAGCCTTGCAGACGTCCACAGGCCTGGCGTCTTCTCTATCTTATATTTCATTCTATTATCTCATGTATCCGAGACAGACAATGTTCTATTTCTTTCAAACGGTTGTAATTAGTACTCTTAGTAGTTCGTGAGTATTGTGACACCAGTTTCTAGGTAGAGGCATATGTGGAGTCTTATTATTATTTTGGTTTATTTCGTCTAAGACTTCCGCTAAATTTTGTATTTCGCTGTTGTTTAATTGTTTAATTCCTGTTAATTAAATTGGTAAAAGGATTTAAAACAAAAGTTTTTAGGGATTTCTAAATGTGTAGCTTGCCTAGCATCGACGAATAGACGCCATCACGACTCTCGAGGGTGGTAATTTTGGGTCGTGACAAGTAATTTCGGGTTGTGACAAGTTGGTATCAGAGCACTAGGTTACATAGGTCTCACAATTCTCGGACAAGCTCGGTAGAGTCTTAGGGATCGGTACGGAGACGTCTGTATTTATCCCCCAGAGGCTACAGAGTTAGGAAAAGTTTTACATTTGTTCTTTCCTGTTGTGCGGTTTGGTTTATCAATGCTAATTGAATTTCCACTCTGTTCTTTAGCAGATAGAGAGAACCCACACTTCCTCATCTACAGATCAGCTGTCTGAGCCCCAGGCAGCTCCCATGAGGGGCAGAGGGCGAGGACGAGGCCGTGATAGAGGTCGAGATAGGGACAGAGCTCAGCCCCAATCAACAGCACCAATGGTGGAGTCTCAAGTTGATTTTGACGACAAGGTTCCGGCCCCAGCAGTTCCAGTGGGCCCAGCTCAAGTCCCAAAGGGCTTTATTGCTACCCCAGTTCTTCAAGACACTCTAGTCCAATTGGTGGGCCTCATGGAGAGCATCACCCAAGCAGGTTTGCTTCCTGTCGCACCAGCCGTCTCTCAGGCTGGAGGAGGAGCCCAGACTCTTACTACTCGTACTCCGGAGCAGGCAGCTCCCCAGATTTAGACTCCAGCAGTTCAGCCAGATGGAGCAACTCAGTCGGGTGTGGTAGCCCAGGCCGGTCATGGAGCAGCTATGTCTGCCAATGCTTTGTGGAGATTGGATAGGTTCACCAAGCTCTTCACTACTACTTTCAGCGGTGCATCTACCGAGGATCCTTACGATTATATGGACAGCTGCCACTAGGTTCTTCGGAACCTGGGTATTGTTGAGACCAATGGGGTTGCTTCGCTACATTTCGCTTGTATGGATTTACCAAGACTTGGTGGAAGGATTTTTGCTTAGCTAGACCAGCAGGGTCGCCAGCCTTGACCTGACAGCAGTTCACGTAGTTATTTCTGAAGAAGTTTCTCCCTATTACAAAGCGAGAGGCCTATTAGAGGTAGTTAGAGCGTCTCCAATAGGGATCCATGACAGTCACCCAATATGAGACCAGGTTCATTGATTTAGCCCGCCATGCCCTTATTATACTTTCTACTGAGAGGGAAAGAGTGAGACGGTTTCTTGATGGACTCATCCAGCTGATTCGTCTTCAGATGGCCAGAGAGGCTGGGAGTGAGATATCCTTCCAGGAGGCGGCCAACGTGGCCCAGAGGGTTGAGATAGTATTATCACAGGGGGTGGACATAGGGAAGATAAGAGACCCCGTCAGTCAGGCAGATTTAGTGACGCCTCGTCCGGAGGCAGAGATTCATATGATAGGGGTCATCCTCCTATTCCCTTCCAATCATCACTCTAGGTTTCTCACAGTGCTTCAGGTGGCTGTGGCACTATTCTGATTAGTAGCCCTTCAGTGCACCCTCGCTTCAGAGTTTCTGAGGCGGTCATTCAGGTCGACCGGATCATCAGTCTCAGCAGCCGAGGGCTTGTTCACTTGTGGTGACACATGTCACATTGCTAGGTTTTGCCCTCGAGCACCGAGTGGCTCTTAACATCAGGGTTCCCGTGCCATAGTTCAGGCACCAGGTGTTCCATAGCCCGCCTAGCCTATTAGAGGTGGGGTAGATGTACTAGAGGTGGAGGTAGAGGTCCTAGAGGTAGAGCTGAGATTGCCAGAGGTGGAGGCCAGCCAGCAGCAGGCCATTACAGAGAGGTAGATCAGAGTGGTGGGGCCCAACCCCGATGTTATGCTCTTCAACCCATGCCCAAGGCTGAGGCCTCAGATGCGGTTATTATAGGTACGGTTCTGGTTTATGATAGGGATGCTTCAGTATTATTTGATCCGGGGTCTATGTATTCGTATGTGTCATCTTATTTTGGCACGTACTTGGTCATTCCTAGTAATGCATTGAGTATTCCTGTTTATGTGTCTACACTGGTGGGTGATTCTATTATGGTCGATTGAGTCCATCGTTCTTGTATTATGGTGATTGGGGGTCTTGAGACTCGTGTAGATTTGTTGCTTTTAGACATGGCTGACATCGATATTATATTGGGGATGGATTGGTTATTACCATACCACACTATCTTGGACTGTCATGCCAAGACTATGACCTTAGCTTTACCGGGTATGCCTCGTTTAGAGTGGAGAGGGATTCCTGGTCATTCTACTCGCAATGTTATATCATATGTGAAGGCTCGACGTATGCTCGAGAAGGAGTGTTTGGCCTATTTATCCTATGTTCGTGATTTTAGCGCTGAGGTCCCCTCTATTGATTCTGTGCCCGTTGTTTGTGAGTTTCCTGATGTTTTCCCTTCATACCTGCCGGGTATGCCACCCGACAAGGATATCGACTTTTGCATTGATCTAGTACCGGGCACTCAGCCCATTTCTATCCCGCTGTATCGTATGGCGCCGCCTGAGTTGAAAGAGTTAAAGGAGCAGTTGCAAGACTTGCTTGAGAAAGGTTTCATTAAATCCAGTGCTTTGCCTTGGGGTGCGCCGGTGTTATTTGTTAAGAAAAATGATGGGTCAATGAGAATGTGTATTGATTACCGACAATTGAACAAGGTTATAGTCAAGAATAAGTATCCGCTGCCGAGGATTGATGATTTGTTTGATAAGCTTCAGGGTGCCAAAGTATTTTCAAAGATTGACTTGGGATATGGCTGCCATCAGTTGAGGATTAGGGCATCCGATGTCCCTAAGACAACTTTCCGTACTTGCTATGGGCATTATGAGTTCTTGGTTATGTCATTCGGGTTAACAAATACCCCAACAGCTTTTATGGACTTGATGAATCGAGTATTCATGCCTTATTTGGACTCGTTCGTGATAGTCTTTATTGATGATATATTTATATACTCCTGCAACCAGGAGGAGCACGAGCAGTACCTTAGAGTGGTTTTTCAGACTCTGAGGGATAGTCAGTTGTATGCTAAGTTCTCAAAGTGTGAATTCTGGTTGGATTCAGTTGCATTTTTGGGTCATGTTGTATCAGCAGAGGGTATTCAGGTGGACCCAAAAAAGATTAAGGCAGTCAAAAACTGGCCTACACTAGCATCAACTACAGAGATTTAGAGTTTCTTGGGATTGGCAGGCTACTATCGTCGGTTCGTGGAGGAGTTTTCATCTATTGCAGCCCCGATGACCAGATCGACCCAAAAGGGTGCCCATTTCTGATGGTCGGATGAGTACGAGGAAAGATTTCAGAAGCTCAAGACAACTCTGACTATGGCGCTGGTGTTGGTTTTACCCACAAGTTCAGGGCCTTATACAGTTTATTGTGATGCTTCCCGTGTTGGGCTTGGTGCACTCTTGATGCAGGATGGCAAGGTCATTGCCTATGCTTCGAGGCAGTTGAATATTCATGAGAAGAGCTATTCGATGCATGATTTAGAGTTCGCAGCCATTGTTCTCACATTGAAGATTTGGAGGCATTATCTGTATGGCGTGGCATGTGAGGTGTTCACTGATCACAAGAGTCTTCAGTACTTGTTCAAGTAGAAGGAGTTGATGAATGTGAGGTAGAGGAGGTGGTTGGAGTTATAAAAGGATTATGATATCACCATTTTATATCATCGGGGAAAGGCCAATATGGTGCCTGGTGCTTTAAGTAGGAAGTCGGCCAGTATAGGCAGTCTTGCTTATATTTCGGTTGGTGAGAGGCCGCTTGCTTTGGATGTTCAGGATTAAGCCAATCCATTTGTGAGAGTGGATGTTTCTGAGCCGAGTCGTGTGTTGTCTTGAACGGTCGCTTGTTCTTCATTATTGGAGCGTATCCGTGATCGGCAACATGATGATCCCCATTTGTGTGTCCTTAGAGACACGATGTAGCATGTAGGAGCCAGGCAGGTTACCTTAGATGATGCTGGAGTCTTGAGATTGCAGGGTCGAGTATGTGTGCCTAATGTGGATGGGCTCCGAGAGTTGATATTGGAGGAGGCCTATAGCTCTCGGTACTCTATTCATTCGGGTGCCATAAAGATGTATCAGGATTTGCGGGTATTGGTGGCATAGAATGAAGAAGGATACCGTAGCATACGTGGATCGTTGTTTGATTTGTCAGCAGGTTATGTACGAGCATCAGAGGCCAAGTGCTTTATTGCAGAGGATTGAGCTTCCTGAGTGGAAGTGGGAGCGGATCACTATGGACTTTGTTACTGGGCTTCCACAGACTCGGAAGAAGTTCGACGCAGTATGGGTCATTATTGATAGGCTGACCAAATCAGCACATTTCATTCCTGTGGTAGTCTCATATTCTTCTGAGAAGTTGGCTGAGATCTATATTCGGGAGATTGTTCGCCTTCATGGTGTGCCCGTATCTATCATTTTGGACCGGGGTACGTAGTTTACCTCGCGTTTCTGGAGGGCAGTTTAACGAGAGTTGGGCACACCGGTTGAGTTGTGTATAGCATTTCATCCCTAGATGGACCAACAGTCCGAGTGGACTATTTAGATTTTGAAGGATATGCTCTGAGCTTGTGTTATTGACTTTGGAGCTTCGTGGAATCTGTTTTTGACTTTAGCGGAGTTTTCCTACAACAACAGCTACCAGTCGAGCATCTAGATGGCTCCTTGTGAGGCCTTATATAGTAGGCGGTGTTGGTCTCTGGTTGGATGGTTTGAGCTGGGAGAGGCTCGGTTGTTGGGTATAGATCTGGTTCAGGAGGCCTTGGACAAGGTCAGGATCATTCAGGATAGGCTTCGCACACCTCAGTCCAGGCAAAAAAGTTATGCAGATCGCAAGGTTCGAGATGTGGCTTTTATGGTTGGTGAGTGGGTATTACTCCGAGTGTTGCCTATGAAGGGCGTGATGAGATTTGGGAAGAAGGGCAAGCTTAGCCCTAGGTTCATTGGTCCATTTGAGATTCTTGATCGAGTGGGAGAGGTAACTTATAGACTTGCCTTGCCGCCGTGCTTATCAGCCGTGCATCCAGTGTTTCATGTGTCTATGCTTCAGAGGTATCACGGTGATCCATCCCACGTGTTAGACTTCAGCACTATCCAGTTCGACAAGGACTTGTCCTATGAGGAGAAGTTGGTGGCTATTCTAGATCGGTAGGTCCGTCAGTTGAGGTCGAAGAGTTTCCCTTCTGTTCGTGTTCAGTGGAGAGGTCAGCCACCTGAGGCATCGACCTGGGAGTCCGAGTCCGATATGCGGGGCCGTTATCCTCATATTTTCTCCAACACAGGTACTTCCTTCTTCAGTCCGTTCGAGGATGAATGGTTGTTTTAGACTCCGAGGATGAATGGTTGTTTTAGACTCCGAGGCCTATGACTCTGAGGCCTTGAAAACATTATTTAGAGTTACCTCGATTTCCGTGCACATTCCGGGCGTGTAGCCGGAAAGCTTAAATATGAAATTCTGTGAAAAATGCTAAGCTTTGATGTTAAAATGAATAAATTTGACTTTGGTCAACACTTTGGGCAAACGGACCTGGACCCGTGATTTGACAATCCCGGAGGGTCTGTAGGAAAATATGGGACTTGGGCGTAAGCCCGAAATTGAATTCCGAGGTCCAAAGCCCGATAAATGAATTTTTGAAAGAAATTATTTTCAGGAAATGTTTAAGAAAATTTGAAATGAAATCTAATTAGAAAGCAATGGTATCTGGCCCGTATTTTGGTTCCGGCACCCGGTACATGTCCTATATATATTAAGTCCTTCCTGTAAAATTTGGTGTAAAAGGGACGTCGTTTGATGTGATTCAGAACTAAATTGGAAATTTTTATATTTTATGAAGTTTGAAGAAATTAATGAATTTTGAGGTTTAATTCGATGTTTATGATGTCATTTTGGCGATTTGATCGCATGGATAAGTTCGTATGATGTTATTGAGTTAGTACGTATGCTTGGTTTGGAGTTCTGAGGGCTTGGGTGAGCTTCGGGTAGGTTCCAGGATGTCTTAGGCTTAAAAATCTCAGATGTTGCAGGTTCAGAGAAGTTGCAGAACTCTGAACCCGCTAGTGCAGTCTGCGGTCGACTTTTTGCGGCCTCGATGGAGGGTGTGCGGCCGCAGTCGACTTTGTGCGGTCCGCACAGAGTCTCACGAAGGGCTGTGCGGTCGCGGTCATTTTTGTGCGGTCCGCACAGCAAGGTTCAGAGATTATACCCTCAGGAGCAGGGCTGTGCGGCCGCGGTCTATTTTGTGCGGTCCGTACAGGGGCTCTGAGAAGGCTGTGCGTCCGCGGTCCATTTTGTGCAGTCCGCACAGGTGGTCTGAGAGGGGTATAAATATACGGGATTTTCAGCATTTTTCATTTTCAAAACCCTAAAAACATAAGAGGCGATTTTTCAAACAACTTTTCTTCTCTAAAACGATTGGTAAGTGATTTCTAACTTATTTTCTTCACTCCTTAACATCTTTTAACATGATTTCAACTTAAAACTCAAAGATTTTCATGGGGGAATTGGGTGTTTTGGTTAGAACCTAGGTTTTTCAAAAATTGGGGAGTTGGACCTCAATTTGAGGTCCGATTTCAAAACAAATTATATATTTGGGTTCGTGGGGGAATGGGAATCGGGTTTTGGTTCAAACCTCGGATTTTGACCATGTGGGCCAAGGGTGATTTTTTGCCTTTTGGGTAAAATTTTGGAAAACTCATTTTCATGCATTGTGGTTAATTCATTTAGCATTTATTGATGTAATTAAGTAACTTATGGCTAGATTCGAGCGTATTGGTGGTGGAATCGAGGGGTAAACCTATCATTGAGACTTGAGTTGTGTTCAAGGCATCAAGGTGAGTGTTTGGTCTAACCTTAGCTTGAGGGATTAGAAGTTGAGTCCTATTTGCTATGTGGTAATTGTCGAGTACACCGTATAGGCATGGTGACGAGTATCTATATGTCGGTATCTAGCATGACCGTGAGTCTTTAAATTGTAAACATCTTGATTTCAATGTATCTCTTATGCCTTGGTGATGATTCCTATTTGTTGTGAAAAGCTTGTGGAAGGAAATTGTGATCTATGAACATCGAGGAGCATTGGCTCAAGTTATATTACAATTGTGAAAGAATATGAGATGATTGACACTTTGGAGCATTGGCTCAAGTGGTAAAGTGAGTTATGAAATAAAAGTGAAAGTAGGAGAAAGAGTTATTAAATTGTTCCCTTGCCGGGATATTTTTGCTTTGTTGATTATTCTCCCTTGCCGGGATGATAAGATTATTGATGATGTACCCTTGCCGGGATTCCTATCATTATTATTTTGTTTATTTCCTTTCCCCTTGTTTGTGATTTTTGTTTGGGTGAGTAAGAGTGTTAAAGCACGAAGGGTGATGCCGTGCATTGTTTGTTTATTGTGAGGAAAGAGTGTAAAGAACGAAGGGCGATGTCGTGCCGCACGATGTACCATTCCATGCCGATTCTATTGATTATATGTGAGGAAAGAGAGTAAAAGCACGAAGGGTGATGATGTGCCGCACGATGTACCATTCCGTGCTGATTCTATTGATTATAAGTGAGGAAAGAGAGTAAAAGCACGAAGGGTGATACCATGCACGTTTTATTATATCATTGCTTGGTGAGGATGAGAGTAAAAGCACGAAGGGTGATGCCGTGCACTTGCTACTTTCTGATTCTTTACTGATGTTTGAGTTACATTTTTTCCTTCATTATTTGATGACTTTTACTTGGAATTGTTATTTTCCCCATAGCATGATCCCCCTCCTATGTTGATTGGTTATCTCTGTATATGTGTTCCGCCGTATAAATATATATATATATATATATATATATATATATATATATATATATNAGGTTAGGCTCGGAACTTACCAGCACATGGGGTCGGTTGTGCTGATACTACACTCTGTGCTCTTATGCACAAATCCAGGTACCGTACAACAACATTAGCTCGGGAGCCAGCCTTTAGTCCACCGAGACACCGAGGTATTCTTGCAGACGTCCGCAGGCCCGGTGTCTCCTCTATCTTATATTTCATTATGTTAAATCATGTATCCCAGACAGACATTGTTATATTTCTATCAAACGGTTGTATTTAGTACTCTTAGTAGTCCGTGAGTGTTGTGACATCCGTTTCTGGATAGAGGCATATGTGGATTCTTCTTATTATTTTGGTTTATTTCGTCTAAGTCTTCCGCTAAATTTCGTATTTTTCTATTGTTTAATTGTTTAATTCATGTTAATTAAATTGGTAAAAGGATTTAAAACAAAAGTGTTTAGGGATTCTAAATGTGAGGCTTGCCTAGCTTCTAGGAGTAGGCGCCATCACGACTCCTGAGGGTAAAAATTCCTGGTCGTGGCAAAATTAAATTCTATGACTCCAATTCCTTAAAAACCTCATTTAGAGTCACCTCGATTTGCGTTTACAGTCTGGGCACGTAGCCGGAAAGCTTAAATATGAAATTTTATGAAAAATGCTAAGTTTTGATGCTAAAATGAATAAATTTGGCCTTGGTCAGCATTTTGGGCAAACGGACCCGGACTCGTGATTTGACGGTCCCGGAGGGTCCGTAGGAAAATATGGGACTTGGGCTTATGCCCAGATTCGAATTTCGAGGTCCCGAGCCCGAGGAATGAATTTTTTTTGAAAAATTGTTTTCTGCAAATGTTTAAGAAAATTAGAAATGGAATCTAATTAGAAAGTGATGGTATCGGGCCCGTATGTTGGTTTTGGCGCCGGTACAGGTCTTATATATGATTTAAGATGTTTTTTGTGAAATTTGGTAAAAACTGGATGTCATTTGACGTGATTCGGACTTGAATTGTAAAAATTGATGTTTTAAGAAGTTTGAGAAAATTCTTTGATTTTGAGGTTTAATTCGATGTTCATGATGTTATTTTGGCGATTTGATCGCACGAACAAGTCCGTATGATGTTTTTGAGTTAGTATGTATGTTTGGTTTGGAGCCCCGAGGGCTCGGGTGAGCTTCGGATAAGCGTCGGAGTGTTTTTGGACTTAGAAAATCTGGTGTTTTTGTTGGTTCCTGGTGTCCAGGTTTTTGTTCTATGCGATAACATAGGAATGTCTGCGATCGCATAGGAATGTCGGCGATCGCATAGAATTAATTTTGGTAGTCAACAATTTGTTCTATACGATCATATTGATTCTTCCGTGATCGCATTAAGTTAATTTTGGTAGTCATCAATTTATTCTATGCGATCGCATTGATTCTTCCGTGATCGTATAAAGTAAATTTTGGGAGGTCACAATTTGTTCTATGCAATCATATTGATTCTTCTGCGATCGCATAGAGTTAATTTCGGTAGTCACAATTTGTCTATGCGATCACATTGATTCTTCCGCGATCGCATAGAGTTAATTTTGGTAGTCATCAATTTGTTCTATGCAATCACATTGATTCTTCCGCGATCGCATAAAGTTAATTTTGGTAGTCATCAATTTGTTCTATGATATCACATTGATTCTTCCGCAATCGCATAGAGTAAAAATTCGCCCAGTTATTTTAAGTTCAAAAACAGAATGCATTATGGGATTCTCATTATTTTTCATAACTTCTTCTTCTCCAAAGCTCTTAGGCAATTTTTGAAGCATTTCTTCACCAAAACTTCTTGGGCAAGTAATCTTTAACTTGTTTTCTTCCACTTTCATCAACATCCACTAGATTTCTAGGCCTAAAATATGGAATTAAAGGTAGAAAATTGGGTATTTGGGTAGATTTAGGGCTTTTTAATTATTTATGATTTAGACCTCATTTTGGGGTCTGATTTGAAAACAAATTATATATTCAGACTCGTGGGTGAATGGGTGATCTGATTTTGGTTCAAACCTCGTATTTTGACCAAGCGGGCCCAGGGTCGATTTTTGGAATTTTTGGGAAGAATGATTAGAAAACTATAATTAGGCATTGGATTCGCATTGTTTAGCATTTATTTATGTTATGAAGTCATTTACGCATAGATAAAATTGATTTGGAGCCAAGTTCGAGAGGAAAAATGGTAATTGAGGATCGAATTGGCCGTGGAAGTTTGAGGTAAGTGTTCGGTCTAACCTTAGCTTGAGGGATTAGGAGTTGAGTTATATTTTCTACTTGTTTCTTGTTGAGTACGACATATAGGCATGGTGACGAGTATCTATACGTTGGTGTCGAGCATGACCGTGAGTCTTAAATTGATAATTGTTATATTCTTGAATGTTACTATGGTTGCAATAGTGAGTAAATTCGTGGTATTGCGCAAAGACTTAGTTTATTTTTGTGGAAGTTACTTATGAGTTACAAATGGTGATAGCAGATTCTCCCTTGCCGGGCTTGTACTGTTGAGTTCCCTTATCGAGATAGTATAATTTATGGTTAATCCCTTGCTGGGACTGTTGTCATGTTAATGTAAGTTGTATATTTGGAGCGGGTTGCGCGCCGCAACGTTGTTATTACTATATATATATATATATATATATGGATCGGGTTGCACACCACAACAGATATTATATTGGATCGGGTTACACGCCGCAACAATTATATATATGGATCGGGTTGCACGCCACAACACTGTTAATTGATAAGGGATCGGGTTGCGCGCTGCAACAGTAGTATTATTGTACTGTTGTAGATACTGTACTGTTCTTTAATATATCTATTTTGTTTCTGTTAGCTTGATATTGTTCCCCGAAGCATGTACCCCCTCCCTTTTAAACTTCATATTACCTGTTTATATTTTCGCCATATATTATAGAACTGCACAAGTTTTATCTGGAGTCTGGTTCTAGCCTCGTCACTAACTCACCTGGGTTAGGCCAGACACTTACCAGTATATGGGGTCGGTTGTGCTGATACTACACTCTCCACTTTGTGCAGATCCCGGAGTAGCATTTGGTGCGCAGCAGTAGCTCGGGAGCCAGCCTTCAGTCCACGAGATCCCGAGGTAGTCCTGCAGGCGTCCGCAGACCCGACATCTCTTCTATCTATTTTGATGCACTATTTCCTTTTGTACCCGAGACAGATTTTATTTCTTGTTTCAGACACTTGTATGTTGCACTCCTAGATAGTCCGTAAATGTTGTGACACCAATTTCTGGGTAGAGGCATATGTGGATTTTTTTTATTATTTTGGTTTATTTCGTCTAAGTCTTCCGCTAAATTAAGTCTTCCGCTGTTGTTTAATTATTTATTTCCGGTTAATTAAAATGGAAAAAATGATTTAAAATAAAAGTGTTTATGGATTTCTAAATATGTGGCTTGCCTAGCTTCTACGAGCAGGCGCCATCACGACTCCTGAGGGTGGGAATTCTGGGTCGTGACAAGTTGGTATCGGAGCTCTAGGTTACATAGGTCTCACAATTCACGCACAAGCGTAGTAGAGTCTGAGGGATCGGTACGGAGACGTCTGTATTTATCCTAGAGGCTAAAGAGTTAGGAAAAGTTTCACATTTGTTCTTTCTTGTCGTGCGGTGGTTTCTCAATGCTAATTGAATTTCTACTCTGTTCTTTTGCAGATGGCAAGAACACGCGCTTCATCATCTACCAATCTGCAGTCCGAGCCCCAGGTAGCTCCCATGAGGGGGCGAGGCCAAGGTCGAGGTCGTGCTAGAGGCCGAGGTAAGGGCAGAGCTCAGCCCCGAGCACCAGCACCAGTGGCGTAACCTCAAGTTGACTTTGACGAGGTTCCAGCCCCAGCAGTTCAGGTGGGCGCCGCTCAGGTCCCAAAAGGGTTTATTGCCACCCCAGTTCTTCAGGATGCTCTGGTCCGTCTAGTGGGCCGTATAGAGAGTGTCACTAGAGCAGGTTTACTTCCTATAGCACCAACCGTCTCTCAGGATGGAGGAGGAGCCCAGACTCCTGCTACTCATACTCCGGAGTAGGTAGCTCCCCAGATTCAGATTCCAACAGTTCAGCTAGTTGGAACAGCTCAGCCGGGTGTGGTAGCCCAGTCCAGTGATAGAGCAGCTATGTCTGCCGATGCTTTGTGGAGATTGGACAGCTTCACCAAGCTCTTCACTACTACCTTCAGCGGTGCATCTATTGGGGATCCCAAGGATTATCTGGATAGTTGTCACGGCGTTCTTCGGAACACGGGGATTGTTGATACCAATGGAGTCAATTTTGCGATATTTTGCCTATTTGGATTTGCCAAGACTTGGTGGAGGGATTATTGCTTAAGTAGGCCAGCAGGATCACCAACCTTGACCTGGGAGCAGTTCATACAGCTATTTCTGGAGAAGTTTCTCCCCATTACTCACAGAGAGGCCTATCGGAGGCAGTTTGAGCTCCTCCAGTAGGGTTTCATGACGGTCACCCAGTATGAGACCAGGTTCATTGATTTACCTCGCCATACACTGGTTATACTCCCTATCGACAGAGAGAGGGTTAGGAGGTTTATTGACGGCCTTATCCAGACGATTCATCTTTAGATAGCTAGGGAGGCCGGGAGTGATATCACTTTTCAGGAGATGGCCAATGTGACCCGAAGGATTGAGATGTTACTATCATAGGGGGTAGTCATGGGGTAGACAAGAGGCCCCGTCATTCAGGTAAATTCAGTGGTACCTCGTCTAGAGGTAGAGATTCATATGGTAGAGGCCATCCTCCCAGGCCTTTTCAGTCAGCTCTATAGGTTTCTCACGGTGTTTCAGGTGGTCGTGGTTCTAGCGGGCAGTATTCTGATCAGCAGTCCTACAGTGCACCACCAACTCCTATCAGTGCACTGTCGCTCCAGAGCTTTTAGGGTGGTCATTCAGGCCGCCAGGGTCAGTCTCAGTTTCCTCAACCACAGCAGTCAGGTGGATGTTATGAGTGTGGTGAGTATAGTCATATCTGGAGGGCTTGTCCGAGGTTTGTGGGTACTCAGTCGCAGCAACAAGGTCCCCGTGCTATGATTCATGCACCAGATGTTCCATAGGCCGCCCAGCCAGCTAGAGGCGGGGGTAGAGGTGTTAGAGGTGGAGGTAGAGGATTTAGAGGTGGAGCTCAGACAGCCAGAGGTGGAGGCCGGCTAGCAGCAGGCCGACCCAGAGATGTGGTTCAGGGTGGTGGTGACCAACCCCGATGTTATGCCCTTCAGGCCAGGCCTGAGGCCGATGCTTCAGATGCAGTCATTACAGGTACGGTTCTGGTTTGTGGTAGATATGCTTCAATATTATTTGACCCAGGGTCTATGTATTCATACTTGTCATCTTATTTAGATCTATTGAGTGTTCTTGATTATGTGTCTACACTGGTGGATGATTACACTATGATCGATCGAGTCCATCGTTCTTGTATTATGGTGATTGGGGGTCTTGAGACTCGTGTATATTTGTTGCTTTTAGACATGGTTGACTTTGATATCATATTGGGATGGACTGGATATCATCTTACCACGCTATCTTGGACTGTCATGCCAAGACTGTGACCTTAGCTTTACCAAGTATGCCTCATTTAGAGTGGAGAGGGACTCCTGGTTATTCTACCTGTACTGTCATCTCATATGTGAAGGCTCGGCGTATGATTGAGAAGGGGTGTTTGGCCTATTTCTCATATGTTCATGATTCTAGTGCTGAGGTCCTTTCTATTGATTCTGTGCCCATTGTTAGTGAGTTTCCTGATATTTTCCCTTCAGACCTGTCTGGTATGCCACTGATAGGGATATTGACTTTTGCAATGATTTGACTACAGGCACTCAGCCCATTTCTATTCTACCGTATCGTATGGCCCCGTCGGAATTGAAATAGCTAAAGGAGCAGTTGTAGGATTTGATTGAGAAGGGTTTTATTATACCCAGTGTTTCACTTTGGGGTACGTTGGTGTTGTTTGCCAAGAAGAAGGATGGGTCAATGAGAATCTGTATTGATTACCCGCAATTGAACAAGGTAACAATCAAGAATAAGTATCTGCTGCCGTGGATTGATGATTTGTTCGATGAGCTTCAGGGTGCCAAGGTATTGTTCAAGATTGACTTGAGATCTAGCTACCATCAATTGAGTATTAGGGCATCCGATGTCCCTAAGACAACTTTCTGCACTCGGTACGGGCATTATGAGTTCTTGGTTATGTCATTTGGGTTAACAAATGCCCCATCAGCTTCTATGGATTTGATGAACCGAGTATTTAGGCCTTATTTGGACTCATTCGTAATAGTCTTCATTAATGATATATTGATATACTCCCGAAGCCATGAGGAGCATGAGCAGCACCTTAGAGTGGTTCTTCAAACTCTAAGGGGTAGTTAGTTATATGCAAAGTTCTCAAAGTGTGAGTTCTGGTTGAATTTAGTTGCATTTCTGGGTCATGTGGTGTCAGCAAAGGGTATTCAGGTTGATCCAAAGAAGATTGAGGCAGTCAAGAACTGGCCTAGACCGGCATCAGCTATGGAAATTCAGAGTTTCTTGGGATTGGCAGGCTACTATCGTCGGTTTGTGGAGGGGTTTTCATCTATTGCAGCCCCGATGACCATATCAACCCAAAAGGGTGCCCAATTCTGATGGTCGGATGAGTATGAGGAAAGTTTTCAGAAGCTCAAGACAGCTCTGACTATGGTGCCGGTGTTGGTTTTACCCACAGGTTCAGGGCCTTATACAGTTTATTGCGATGCTTCCCGTGTTGGGCTTGGTGCAGTATTGATGCAGGATGGCAAGGTCATTGCCTATGCTTCGAGGCAATCGAATATTCATGAGAAGAACTATCCGGTGCATGATTTAGAGTTGGCAGCCATTGTTCACACATTCAAGATTTGGAGGCATTATCTGTATGGCGTGGCATGCAAGGTGTTCACTGATCACAAGAGTATTCAGTACTTGTTCAAGCAAAAGGAGTTGAATTTGAGGCAGAGAAGGTGGTTGGAGTTGTTGAAAGATTATGATATCACCATCTTATATCACCAGGGAAAGGCCAATGTGGTGGCCGATGCTTTGGGTAGGAAGTCAACCAGTATGGGCAGTCTTGCTTATATTCCGGTCGGTGAGAGGCCGTTTGCTTTAGATGTTCAGGCTTTGGCCAATTAGTTCGTGGGACTGGATGTTTCTGAGCCCAGTCGTGTGTTGACTTGCATGGTCGCTCGTTCTTCATTATTGGAGCGTATTCGTGATCGGCAATATGATGATCCCCATTTGTGTGTCCTTAGAGACACGATGCAATCGAGTTTGCGTGCTTAATGTGGATGGGCTCCGAGAGTTGATTTTAGAGGAGGCTCATAGTTGTATCAGCATTTGAAGCAGCATTATTGGTGGCGTAGAATGAGGAAAGATATCATTTCATATGTGGCTCGATGTTTGAATTGTCAGCAGGTTAAGTACGAGCATCAAAGGCCTGGTGGTTTATTTCAGAGGATTGAGCTTCCCGAGTGGAAGTGGGAGCGGATCACTATGGACTTTGTTATTGGGCTTCCGCAGACTCGGAAGAAGTTCGACGCAGTATGGATCGTTGTTGATAGACTAACCAAGTCAGCACATTTCATTCCTATGGCAGTCTCCTATTCTTCTGAGAGGTTGACCGACATCTATATTCGGGAGATTGTTCGCCTTCATGGTGTTACCATATCTATCATTTCGAACAGGGGTAAGCAGTTTACCTCGCGCTTCTGGAGAGCAATTCAGCGAGAGTTGGGCACACGGGTTGAGTTGAGTACAGCATTTCAACCCCAGACAGACGGACGGTCAGTCCGAGCAGACTATTCAGATTTTGGAGGATGTGCTCCAAGCTTGTATCATTGACTTTGGAGGCTCGTGGGGGTTAGTTTTTGCCGAGGTCAAAGAGTTTTCCTTCTGTTCGTGTTCAGTAGAGAGGTCAACCTGCTGAGGCTTCGACCTGGGAGTCCGGTTGTTTTAGAGGTGGAGAATATGATGACCCAAACGGTCATCACTTGTTTTACATTAAATTCTATGACTTTGAGGCCTTGAAAACCTCATTTAGAGTCACCTCGATTTGCATGCGCAGTCCGGGCGTGTAGCCGGAAAGCTTAAATATGAAATTTTGTAAAAAAATGCTAAGTTTTGATGTTAAAATGAATAAATTTGACCTTGGTCAAAATTTTGGGCAAACGGACCCCGACTCAAGATTTGATGGTCCCGGAAGATCCGTAGGAAAATATTGGACTTGGGCGTATACCAGAAATCAAATTCTAAGGTCCCGAGCCCGAGGAATGAATTTTTTTTGAAAAATTATTTTCTGGAAATGTTTAAGAAAATTGGAAATGGAATCTGATTAGAAAGCGATGTTATCGGGCTCGTATTTTGGTTCCGGTTCATGTCTTATATATGATTTAAGATGTTTATGTGAAATTTGGTGAAAAACGGATGTCATTTGACGTGATTCGGACTTGAATTGCAAAATTTGATGTTTTAAGAAGTTTGAGAAAATTCTTTGATTATGAGGTTTAATTCGATGTTCATGATGTTATTTTGACGATTTGATCGCACGAACAAGTCCATATGATGTTTTTGAGTTTCGGATAGGCGTTGCAGTGTTTTTGGACTTAGAAAATATGGTGTTTTTGTTGGTTGCAGGTGTCCGGATTTACTATATATATATATATATATATATATATATATATATATATATATATATATATATATATATATATATATATATATATATATGTGTGTGTGTGGATCGGGTTGCATGCCGAAACAGATATTATATTGGATCGGGTTACATGCCGCAATAATTATATATATATATATGGATCAGGTTGCATGCTGCAACACTGTTAATTGATAAGGGATCGGGTTGCGCGCCGCAATAGTAGAATTATTGTACTATTGTAGATACTGTAATGTTCTTTCATATATCTATTTTATTTCTGTTAGCTTGATATTGTTCCCCGAAGCATGTACCCCCTCCCTTTTAAACTGCATATTACCTGTTTATTTTTCTGCCATATATTTTAGAACTGCACAGGTTTTATCTGGAGTCTAGTTCTAGCCTCGTCACTACCACGTCACTACCTCGCCGGGGTTAGGCCAGACACTTACCATCACATGGGGTCGGTTGTGCTGATACTACACTCTGCACTGTGTGCAGATCCCGGAGTAGCATTTCGTACAGAGCAGTAGCTCGGGAGCCAGCCTTCAGTCCACGAGATCCCGAGGTAGTCCTGCAGGCGTCCGCAGACCCGACATCTCTTCTATCTATTTTGATGCACTATTTCCTTTTGTACCTGAGATAGATTTTATTTCTTGTTTCCGACACTTGTATGTTGCACCCCTAGATAGTCCGTGAATGTTGTGACACCAATTCCTGGGTAGAGGCATATGTGGATTTTTCTTATAATTTTGATTTATTTCGTCCAAGTCTTCGGCTAAATTAAGTCTTCCGCTGTTGTTTAATTGTGTATTTTGTGTTAATTAAAATGGTAAAAATGATTTAAAATAAAAGTTTTTATGGATTTCTAAATATGTGGCTTGCCTAGCTTCTACGAGTAGGCGCCATCACGACTCCCGAGGGTGGGAATTCCGAGTCGTGACAAGTTGGTATAAGAGCTCTAGGTTACATAGGTATCATAATTCACGGACAAGGTTAGTAGAGTCTGAGAGATCGGTACGGAGACGTCTGTATTTATCCTAAAGGCTACAGAGTTAGGAAAAGTTTCGCATTTGTTCTTTCTTATCGTGTGGTTTGGTTTCTTAATGCCAATTGAATTTCTACTATGTTCTTTCGCAGATGGCATGAACACGCGCTTCTTCATCTACCGATCAGCAGTCCGAGCCCCAGCAGCTCCCACGAGAGGCAGAGGCCGAGGCCGAGGTAGGGGTAGAGCTCAGCCCCGAGTAGCAGCACCAGTGGCGTAGCCTCAGATTGACTTTGACGAGGTTCCAGCCCCAGCAGTTCATGTAGGCCTAGCTCAGGTCCCAGAGGGGTTTATTGCCACCCAGTTCTTCAGGATGCTTTGCTCTGTCTAGTGGACCTTATGGAGAGTGTCACCAGAGCAGGTTTACTTCTTGTAGCACCAGCCGTCTCTTAGGCTGGAGGAGTAGCCCAGACTCCTGCTACTCGCACTCCAGAGTAGGTAGCTCCCGAGATTCAGATTCCAGCAGTTCAGCCAGTTGGAACAGCTCAGTCGGGTGTGGTAGCCCAGGCCAGTGATGGAGCAGCTATGTCTGTCGATGCTATGTGGAGATTGGACAGGTTCACCAAGCTCTTCGCTACTACCTTCAGCGGTGTATCTACTGAGGATCCCCAGGATTATCTGGATAGTTGTCTCGAGATTCTTCGAAACATGGGGATTGTTGAGCCCAATGCGGTCGATTTTGCTACATTTCTCCTGTCTGGATCTGCCAAGAATTGGTGGAGGGATTATTGCTTAGCTAGGCCAGCAGGATCACCAGCCTTGACATGGGAGCAGTTCACACAGCTATTTCTAGATAAGTTTCTCCCTATTACTCAGAGAGAGGCCTATCGGAGGCAGTTGAGCGCCTCCAGCAGGGTTCTATGATGGTCACCCAATATGAGACCAGATTCATTGATTTAGCTCGCCATGCACTGGTTATACTCCGTACCGAGAGAGAGGGGGTTATGAGGTTTATTGACGGCCTTATCCAGCCGATTCGTCTTCTGATGGCTAGGGAGGCCGGGAGTGATATCACTTTTTAGGAGACGTCCAATATGGCCCGGAGGATTGAGATGGTACTATCATAGGGGGTAGTCATGGGGTAGACAAGAGGCCCCATCATTCAGGCAGATTCAATGGTACCTAATCTGGTGGTAGAGATTCATATGGTAGAGGCCATCCTCCCAGGCCTTTTGAGTCATCTCTACAGGTTTCTCACGGTGCTTCAGGTGGTCGTGGTTCTTGCGGGCAGTATTCTGATCAGCAGTCCTACAGTGCACCACCAGCTCCTATCAGTGCACCGTCGCTCCAAAGCTTTCGAGGTGGTCATTCAGGCCACCAGGGTCAGTCTCAGTTTCCTCAGCCGCAGTAGTCAGGTGGATTTTATGAGTGTGGTAAGTATGGTCATACCCGGAGGGCTTGTCCGAGATTGGTGGGTACTCAGTCGCCGCAGCAGGGTCCCCGTGCTATGATTCAGGCACCATATGTTCCATAGGCCGCCCAACCAGCTATAGGTGGGGGTACAGCTTCTAGAGTTAGAGGTAAAGGATTTAGAGGTAGAGTTCAGACCGCCAGAGGTGGAGGCCATCCAACAGCAGGTCAACCTAGATAGGTGGTTCCGGGTGGTGGGGCCCAACCCCGATATTATGCCCTTCAGGACAGGCCTGAGGCTGATGCCTTTGATGCAATCATTATAGGTAGGGTTCTAGTTTGTGGTAGAGATGCTTCAATGTTATTTGACCCAGGGTCTTCGTATTCATACTTGTCATCTTATTTTACACTGTACCTGGTCATGCCTAGTGATCTATTGAGTGTTCCTGATTATGTGTCTACACCGGTGGGTGATTACATTGTGGTCGATCGAGTCCATCGTTCTTATATTGTGGTGATTGGGGGGTCCTGAGACTCGTGTAGATTTGTCGCTTTTAGACATGGTTGATTCGATATCATATTGGAATGGACTGTTTATCATCTTACCACGCTATCTTGGACTGTCATGCCAAGACTATGACCTTAGCTTTACCGGTATGCCTCATTTAGAGTGGAGAGGGACTCCTGGTCATTATACCCGTAGTGTCATATCGTATGTGAAGGCTCGGTGTATAATCGAGAAGGGGTGTTTGGCCTATTTGTCATATGTACGTGATTCTAGTGCTGAGGTCCCTTTTATTGATTTTGTGCCCGTTGATCGTGAGTTTTCTAATGTTTTCCTTTCAGACCTATCTGGTATGCCACCCGACAGGGATATTGACTTTTGCATTAATTTGGCTCCAGGCACGCAGCCCATTTCTATTTTGCCGTATCGTATGGCCCCGCAAGAGTTGAAAGAGCTAAAGGAGCAGTTTTAGGATTTGCTTGAGAAGGGTTTCATTATACCCAGTATTTCGTTTTGGGGTGCGCCGATGTTGTTTGTCAAGAAGAAGGATGGGTAAATGAGAATGTGTATTGATTACCGGCAATTGAACAAGGTAACAATTAAGAATAAGTATCCGCTACTGTGGATTGATGATTTGTTCGATCAACTTTAGGGTGCCAAGGTATTTTCCAAGATTGACTTGAGATTTGACTACCATCAGTTGAGGATTAGGGCTTCCGATGTCCCTATGACAGCTTTCTGCACTCAATACGGGCATTATGAGTTCTTGGTTATGTCATTTGGGTTGACAAATGCCCCATCCGCTTTTATGGATTTGATGAACCGAGTCTTTAGGCCTTATTTGGACTCATTCGTGATAGTCTTCATTAATGATATATTGATATACTCCCGAAGCTAGGAGGAGCACGAGCAGCACATTAGAATGGTTCTTCAGACTCTGAGGGGTAGTCAGTTATATGCAAAGTTCTCAAAGTGTGAGTTCTGGTTGAGTTCAGTTGCATTTCTGGGTCATGTGGTGTCAGAAGAGGGTATTCAAGTTGATCTGATTAAGATTGAGACAGTCAAGAACCTGCCTAAACCGGCATCAGCTACGGAGATTCGGAATTTTTTTGGGATTGGCAGGCTACTATCGTCGGTTTGTGGAAGGGTTTTCATCTATTGTAGCCATGATGACCAGATTGAACCAGAAGGGTGCCCAGTTCAGATGGTCAGATGAGTGTGAGGCGAGATTTCAGAAGCTCAAGACAGCTCTAACTACGGCACCGGTGTTGGTTTTGTCCACAAGTTCAAGGCCTTATACAGTCTATTATGATGCTTCCCGTATTGGGCTTGGTGCAGTATTAATGCAGGATGGCAAGGTCAGTGCGTATGCTTAGCGACAATTAAAGATTCATGAGAAGAACTATCCGGTTCATGATTTGGAGTTGGCAGCCATTGTTCACGCATTGAATATTTGGAGGTATTATCTGTATGGCATGGCATGCAAGGTGTTCACTGATCACAAGAGTATTCAGTACTTGTTCAAGCAAAAGAAGTTGAATTTGAGGCAGAGAAGGTGGTTGGAGTTGTTGAAAGATTATGATATCACCATCTTATATCACCTGGGAAAGGCCAATGTGGTGGCCGATGCTTTGAGTAGGAAGTTAGCCAATATGGGTAGTCTTGCTTATATTCTGGTCGGTAAGAGGCCGCTTGCTTTGGATGTTCTTTGGCCAATAAGTTCGTGAGACTAGATGTTTCTAAGCCCAGTCGTGTGTTCACTTGCACGGTCACTCGTTCTTCATTATTGGAGCGTATCTGTGATCGGCAGTATGATGATCCCCATTTGTGTGTCCTTAGAGACACGGTGCAGTGCAGAGGTGCCAGGCAGGTTACCTTAGATGATGATGGATTCTATAGATTACAGGGTCGAGTTTGCGTGCCTAATATGGATGGGCTCCGAGAGTTGATTTTAGAGGAGGCTCACAGTTCCCGGTACTCTATTTATTAGTGCGCCGCGAAGATGAATCAACATTTGCGACATTATTATTGGTGGCATAGAATAAAGAAAGATATCATTTCATATGTGGCTCGATGTTTAAATTGTCAGTAGGTTAAGTACGAGCATCAGAGGCCTGGTGGTATATTTCAGAGGATTGAGCTTCTCGAATGGAAGTGGGAGCGGATCATTATAGACTTTGTTACTGGGCTTCTGCAGACTCGGAAGAAGTTTGACACAGTATGGGTCATTGTTTATAGGCTGACCAAGTCAGCACATTTCATTCCTGTGCCAGTTTCCTATTCTTCTGAGAGGTTGGCTTGGATCTATATTCTGAAGATTGTTCACCTTCATGGTGTTCCCATATCTATCATTTCGAACAGGGATACGCACTTTACCTTGCGCTTCTGAAGAGCAGTTCAGCGAGAATTGGGCACACGGGTTGAGTTGAGTACAACATTTCATCCCCAGACAGACGGTCAGTCCGAGCGGACTATTCAAATTTTGGAGGATATGCTCCGATCTTGTGTCATTGACTTTGGAGGCTCGTGGGGTCAGTTTTTGCCGAGGTCAAAGAGTTTTCGTTCTATTCGTGTTCAGTGGAGAGGTCAACCTACTGAGGCATCGACCTGGAGTCTCGTTGTTTTAGAGGTGGAGAATATGATGACCTAAACGGTCATCACTTGTTTTACATTAAATTCTATGACTCCGAGGCCTTGAAAACCTCATTTAGAGTCACCTCGATTTGCATGCGCAGTCCGGGCGCGTAGCGGGAAAGCTTAAATATGAAATTCTGTGAAAAATACTAAGTTTTGATGTTAAAATAAATAAATTTGACCTTGGTCAAAATTTTGGGCAAACGGACCCGGACTCGTGATTTGACGGTCCCGGAGGGTCCGTGGGAAAATATGGGACTTGAGCATATGCCGAAATCAAATTTTGAGGTCCCGAGCCCGAGGAATGAATTTTTTTGAAAAATTGTTTTTTGGAAATGTTTAAGAAAATTGGAAATGGAATCTAATTAGAAAGTGATGTTATCGGGCGCGTATTTTAGTTCCGGCGCTCCTTACAGGTCTTATGTATGATTTAAGATGTTTCTATGAAATTTGGTGAAAAACAGATGTCATTTGACGTGATTCGAACTTGAATTGCAAAAATTGATGTTTTAAGAAGTTTGAGAAAATTCTTTGATTTTGAGGTTTAATTCGATGTTCATGATGTTATTTTGGCGATTGGATCTCACGAACAAATTCATATGATATATTTGAGTTAGTACGTATGTTTGGTTTGGAGCCCGGACAGCTCGGGTGAGTTTTGGATAGGTGTCGGAGTGTTTTTGAGTTTAGAAAATCTGGTGTTTTTACTGGTTGCTGGTGTCCCGGTTTTTGTTCTATGCGATCGCATAGGAATGTCCGCGATCGCATAGAGTTAATTTTGGTATTCATTAATTTGTTCTATGCGATCACATTGATTCTTCCGCGATCGCATAGGTAAATTTTGGGAGGTCACAATTTGTTCTATGTGATAGCATTGATTCTTCCGTGATCGCATAGAGTTAATATTGGTTGTCACAATTTGTTTTGTGGGATCACATTGATTCTTCTGCGATCGCATACAGTTAATTTTGGTAGTCATCAATTTTTTCTATGCGATCGCATTGATTCTTCCGCGATCGCATAGAGTTAATTTTGGTAGTCATCAATTTGTTCTATGAGATCGCATTAATTCTTCCGCGATCGCATAGAGTAAAAATTCGCCCAATTATTTTAAGTTGTAAAAGCAGAATGCATTATGGGATTCTCATTATTTTTCACAACTTCTTCTTCTCCAAAACTCTTAAGCGTTTTTTGAAGCATTTCTTCACCAAAATTTCTTGGGTAAGTAATCTTTAACTTGTTTTCTTCCACTTTCATCAACACCCACTAGATTTTTAGGCCTAAAATATGGAATTAAATGTAGAAAATTGGGTATTTGGGTAGAGTTAGGGCTTTTTAATTATTTATGATTTAGACCTCATTTTGGGATCTGATTTGAAAACAAATTATATATTCGGGCTCGTGTGTGAATGGGTGATCAGATTTTTGTTCGAACCTCGTGTTTTGACCTAGCGAGCCCGGGGTCAATTTTTGGATTTTGGGAAGAATGATTAGAAAGATATAATTAGGCATTGGATTCGTATTTTTTATCATTTATTGATGTTATGAAGTCATTTATTTATAGATACAATTGATTTAGAGCCAAATTC
This sequence comes from Nicotiana glauca, assembly GCA_026770625.1. NCBI lineage: Eukaryota > Viridiplantae > Streptophyta > Magnoliopsida > Solanales > Solanaceae > Nicotiana > Nicotiana glauca. The sequence goes on from MU746228.1 coordinate 45,502, forward strand.
GAGAGGAAAAGCAGTAATTGTGGATTGAATTGGCCGTGGAAGTTTGAGGTAAGTATTCGGTCTAACCTTAGCTTGAGGGATTAGGAGTTGAGTCATATTTGCTACTTTTTTCTTGTTGAGTACGATGTATAGGCACGGTGACGAGTATATATACATTGATGTCGAGCATAACCGTGAGTCTTAAATTGATACTTGTTGCATTCTTTAATGATACTACGGTTGCAATAATGACTAAATCTATGGTATTGCGCAAAGACTTAGTTTATTTTCGTGGAAGTTACTTATGAGTTAGAAATGGTGATAACTGAGATGATTAGGAGTTGAGTTGATATTGGTGATAGATGATTTTTCCTTGCCGTGACGTATATACTTGTACTGTTGAGTTCCTTTGCCGAGATAGTATAATTTATGGTTAATCCCTTGCTGGGATTGTTGCCATGATCAATGTAAGTTGTATATTTGGAGCGGGTTGCGCGCCACAACATTGTTATTACTATATATATATATATATATATGTGGATCGGGTTGCACGCCAAAACAGATATTTTATTGGATCGGGTTACACGCCGCAGCAATTATATATATATATAGATCGGGTTCCACGCCGCAACAGTGTTAATTGATAAGGGATCGGGTTACGCGCCGCAATAGTAGTATTATTTTGCTATTGGAGATATTGTACTGTTCTTTCATATATCAATTTGGTTTCTCTTAGCTTGATATTGTTCCCCGAAGCATGTACCACCTCCCTTTTAAACTGCATAATACATGTTTATTTTTCCGCCATATATTATAGAACTGCACAGGTTTTATCTGGATTCTGGTTCTAACCTCGCCACTACCTCACCGGGGTTAGGCCAGACACTTACCAGCACATGGGGTCGGTTGTGATGATACTACACTTTGCACTGTGTGCAGATCCCGGAGTAGCATTTCGTACGGAGCAGTAGCTCGGGAGCCAGCCTTCAGTCTACGAGATCCCGAGGTAGTCCTGCAGGCGTCCGCAGACCCGACATCTCTTCTATCTATTTTGATGCACTATTTCCTTTTGTACCCGAGACAGATTTTACTTCTTGTTTCAGACACTTGTATGTTGCACTCCTAGATAGTCCGTGAATGTTGTGACACCAATTTCTGAGTAGAGGCATATGTGGATTTTTCTTATTATTTTGGTCTATTTCGTCTAAGTCTTCCGCTAAATTAAGTCTTCCGTTGTTGTTTAATTGTTTATTTCCGGTTTATTAAAATGGTAAAAATAATTTAAAATAAAAGTGTTTATGGATTTCTAAATATGTGGCTTGCCTAGCTTCTACGAGTAGGCGCCATCACGACTCCCGAGGGTGGAAATTCCGGGTCGTGACAAGTATCATGTAATATAACATGCTATATATGTATTTAAAGTATCAGAAGTGTGTGTGCTATATATATACACACACTAACATATACTATTACAAGTTATATATACGTTATAGTATTACAGTGAAGTCTCTCTCTCTCTCTCTCTCTCTCTCTCTCTCTCTCTCTCTATATATATATATA